>CAJNDT010001313.1:482500-637500 GCA_905221615.1 Symbiodinium sp. CCMP2592
ATATTATATGTGTGTGTGCTATTTTGCAATGTTCTTTGATAAGATAGCTTAAAGCTTGTTCGAACAAATAGCATTGAAAACTACATCCTATTTATTTGCTTCAAAAAAAAGAACTACACATCCTGTTTGATAGAGTTCCTTGGATATACTGTATCCGAGGATATATACTTTTTCCAAGACCGACCTCGGTGACCTCTGCCTAGTTGAAAGAATGTGTGTCTTTCTTTTGTCTTGTCCGCACGAAACAGTTGATTTTCCATGTGCTTGTGTGAAAAACTGTTTGGTTTTGCGTTTGGATTGTATCTTACCTTTGCACGAAACCAGGTTCGATTGTCATTCTATCTGCATGTATGGGTGTACGGGCATGGTTGCAGATGAAAACATCGGAGTAGCAAGTCGTACAAGGGCCGGGAGGGGGGGGGGGCGGGGGAAGGTAGACCCCATAGATCGATTTTGGAGGAATTGCCGTTACCTGGAAAAGCCGACCTTAGAGGCTCCATGCTTAGTTGTATGCTACTTGGTTGCTTTTGTTACTTTCTTACGTAGTTTTTCAGTGCGACTTAGGGCCGTGACTTAAATGAGCTGCAACTTCTTAGGTGGAGAAAAAGCGGTTAACACTCTTTTTTGTATCTTATTGACTTTCTGAATGACTTAGGCTTTGTATTGAAATCCTAGCTGTGGCTTAGATGGGCTGCAACTTGTTAAGTAAAAAAGGGACAGTGTTTCTTGGTTCAGCTTGTTACTTAGATTGTTCGTTGTTGCTTGTTGGTTGCGACTTAGGTTTCCTGTACTTAGTTTTATAAGACGTAGTTCTTTCATTATTCACTCAGAGCTGTTATTTAGATCTCTTGCATGTGGCACAAATGAAGCTTGCTACTTAGATGACTCTAAGTAGCAGGAGAAAGCTCTGGGTTTTCCGTAGGAGTTTTCCTAGAGAAATACATGCAGGTAGATTGGTCCAAACAAGTGGCCGGTGAGGTAGCCAGGTCCCTGGGTCAGCAAAGTCCCTAGGTACAGGTGTATTGCTAAGTTGGGTAGGTCATTGGAATAGTTGTTTTGAGGTTTGGGCTCAGGGGCTTTGGGGTTTAAGGTTCCCGGGTTGAGGGGCTTGGGGATCCGGGTTTTGGGGTTTTGGGCTGGGGGGTTTGGGGTGTAACGTGGTAGTGGGTTTTGGGGTTTGGACTTTAGGGTTTAGGGGTGTAGGGCTTCTAGGATTAGGGGTCTTTGGGTTCGGTGTTCCAAGGTTTTGAGGTTTGGCCTTCGTGGGGGCTTCGAGATTTCAGGTTTGGTGTTTATGGGCTTGGGGTTTCCTATCCTGGTAGGGTTTCCGGGTTTGCAGGTTGAGGCGTTTTGCTTGGTTCCGGGGTTTAGGCTTTTTGGAAAGAAACTAATCTATACCCAGGGGTTTGGGTTTAGATGCTTTTGGCAACGCCTCAGGAGGCCTGGCTGCAAAACATGCTTTCGGGGCTTTGGGATTCAAGCGCTTTGGGTTTTAAGGGTTTCGGGTTTTGGCGCTTTTGGTTGTGTACAATGTTTAGGCGGTGTCGGTGGTGTTTGGGCTTCATCTGTTTATATGCATAATGCATATATAGGCACGCGCACACAAGGCACGTAGAGATGTACATTGCGCACATACGGTGTTAAAATACATGTAGAAATGTTACACTTAGATGTTTCCCCATCTGTACATACACAACAAATAATTAAACAAACAAATTAAAAAGTATATAATGATCGGCATACATACATACTATAATATACGTGTGTGCATATATATATATATATATATATACTTGTTTTTTACATACTAAGATACATAACTATATGAAGAATGTTAACTTTTTCATATGTAGATAATCAGTAACACTTTGAAAGTGGTGCTGTTCTTGTTCATAAACTTTTTAAACGTTAAGTTGTTGTTTATTTTGTTACAAAGCACACATTTTGAAGAACTCATTATTAATCTCAAAATCGCGTCGCTGTTGAACGGCGGTCCAGTTTGCGTCCAGTTGGAATCCAGCTTGAGTCCGGATTGAGTCCAGTTTGGTATCAAACTGGACTAAGCTTGATCAAAATTGGATTCAATCTCGAGTCCACTTTCTGTGAAAGTCTTTGGAAAACATTTTCAAAATATTACATACTTGACACCTGCTTGAGGGTTGTTTAATAAGCGTTAGAACCATAAACAAATCCAAAAAATGATGTTGAAAATAGTTTTCTACAAAAACCAGCAATTTCGATAGATTTTCCACGGGGAAATGCAATCAAACTGGACTCAAAGCTCATTCAAACTTGAGTTGCACTGAATAGACGGATAGTTACACCACTAACGATCACCAGAAATCGACAAAAACTAAAAAGGATTTCTGAAGTACAGAGGGAGTTGAAACCATTCGATGTCATGAAATCAGCTCTGAAATTCGCGTGTCTGGGTGTGTGTGTGTGTCTTTATATACCTATAAAAATCCTATAAACATATATACATGAAAAATATATATATATATATATATATATATATATATATTTATTTATTTATTTTTTTATGGATATACAATATATTTATTAATGCTTTAGAGGTCTAAGGTTTAGGGTTTTAAGGTTTAAGGATTCCGGGTTTGGGTGGTTGGGTCCCCTGAACCAGGACTTGAATCCGAAACCCTACAACACCAACCCCGGGCCTAAACCCTCGCAATCTCTCAACCCCTCAAACCCCTGGACCCGAACCCACAAACCCCCCCAAAAGCTTCAAAGCCGGGAAACCCGTGTCGGCCACTTGTGCACATTTGTTTGTGTACGAAACTCTAATCCCCGCAGACCCATCAATGCACATGCACACCCAAACCCCAAGCACTTAAGCCCCAAATTGCCAACATCCCACGCCCAAACACCAAAACCCAGTAACACGGAACGACCCCTTACCGCAGAAACCCTCAACCCCTAAACAGAAACCCAAAGCCCAAACTACAAAATCCGAAGCTCAAACACCTACTTACCTACCTACCAAGCCTGTACCTCAGGAGCTCACTACCCATACCTAGCTACCTTCCTACTATCTACGGGTTATCTACTGTTTCGTAGGTTCATCTACGAAACAGCTCCAAAACAATCTAGCAATCTAGGTATCAGCAGAACCAAAGAACAAGTCGTGTATGGGCAATGAGCAAGAGACTTACAGCTACGAGTTTCGAACAAAGTCTAAGACACAGAGAACCTGGCTTACAAAAAGAAAGACACAACAAAGTTACGGAAAACATAGTTTCGAGATTGTGTTTTCTAGGTCGCACTAGAAGTGTTCCAAAAAATCTATGTCTCCAGGCAAGAACAAAACTACAAGTCGCAAATTTACCTAAAGTCGGAAGTTTCTGGGTGCCTTAGCAAAATGGGAACGGCGGTTCCTCTAAACTCCATCCACAGGTCCAAGGTTTAGGGCTGAGGTGGGTTTAGGGTTTGGGGTTCAGGCTTGTGGCTTTATAGGGAAAGCCCTTGAGGAGTTTTTTGCTGTGCTCATGTGAAAGAAACACTTCGCCGCGTGAGATCACGTAACATGTGCTAGTTTTTTTGCAAAACAAACTCCACACAAGCAAAGGCTTGAGCACGTTTTGTTTGCTGATATCTGTTTTTGATAAAATGTGAGCTATAACACAAGACAGGTCGGTGTTCAACACATGTCCCTGTATCACAGGTAACAAATCAACTCAACGCAGTTCTGTTGCACATGGATTTCCATGGGTTTTCCGTGATCGAACATTTTTTATAGTTAGCTATATAGAACATGTCATTCAACACCACAACTGGCGTTATCAAAGTCTGAATGAGAAAACAGACTTTGTATGTAACACTAAAATAAGCTATGAAAAGGTAATCGTGAGGAGTATAAACTGTTTTGCAATACAAGATCTTGGGTAGGAAATAGCCTAACCGTTAACCGGGTCTTATAACTGCATGCACGTACGCACGTACGCACGCACGTATACACGTACGCACACGCACGTACACCCGTACGCGCAGGAATAGCCAGGATTTAGCCAGGATTCCTGGCTAAATCCTGGCTATTCCTGCGCGTACGGGTGTGCAGACACATGTACGCACACGCACGTACGCACGCACGTACACCTACGCACACCCGCATGTACACCCGTACGCGCAGGAATAGCCTGGCTAAATGTACGCACACGCACGTCCGCATGTACGTACATGTACGCACACCCGCACGTACACCCGTACGCGCAGTAGCCAGGAATCCTGGCTAAATCCTGGCTATTCCTGCGCGTACGGGTGTACGGACACATGCACGCACACGCACGTACGCACGCACGTACGCCTACGCACACCCGCACGTACACCCGTACGCGCAGGAATAGCCAGGATTTAGCCAGGATTCCTGGCTAAATCCTGGCTATTCCTGCGCGTCCGGGTGTGCGTGCGTGTACCTACACATGTACGCACACGCACGTCCGCATGTACTTCCTGGCTATATCCTGGCTATTCCTGCGCGTACGGGTGTACGTGCGTGTGCGTGCGTGTGTACGTATACACATGCGCGTGCATGTACGCACACCCGTACGTACACGCACGTACATGTACGCACACACGCACGCACACCCGCACGTACACGCACGTACACGCACGTACACCCGTACGCGCAGGAATAGCCAGGATATAGCCAGGATTCCTGGCTATATCCTGGCTATTCCTGCGCGTACGGGTGTACGTGCGTGTGCGTGCGTGTGTACGTACACATGCGCGTGCATGTACGCACACCCGTACGTACACGCACGTACATGTACGCACACACGCACGCACACCCGCACGTACACGCACGTACACGCACGTACACCCGTACGCGCAGGAATAGCCAGGATATAGCCAGGATTCCTGGCTATATCCTGGCTATTCCTGCGCGTACGGGTGTACGTGCGTGTGCGTGCGTGTGTACGTACACATGCGCGTGCATGTACGCACACCCGTACGTACACGCACGTACATGTACGCACACGCACGCACACCCGCACGTACACGCACGTACACCCGTACGCGCAGGAATAGCCAGGATATAGCCAGGATTCCTGGCTATATCCTGGCTATTCCTGCGCGTACGGGTGTGCGTGTGTGTGCGTGTGTACGTACACATGCGCGTGCATGTACGCACACCCGTACGTACACGCACGTACATGTACGCACACACGCACGCACACCCGCACGTACACGCACGTACTACACCCGTACGCGCAGGAATAGCCAGGATATAGCCAGGATTCCTGGCTATATCCTGGCTATTCCTGCGCGTACGGGTGTGCGTGTGTGTGCGTGCGTGTGTACGTACACATGCGCGTGCATGTACGCACACCCGTACGTACACGCACGTACATGTACGCACACACGCACACACGCACGCACACCCGCACGTACACGCACGTACACCCGTACGCGCAGGAATAGCCAGGATATAGCCAGGATTCCTGGCTATATCTTGGCTATTCCTGCGCGTACGGGTGTACGTGCGTGTGCGTGCGTGTGTACGTACACATGGGCGTGCATGTACGCACACCCGTACGTACACGCACGTACATGTACGCACACCCGCACGCACACCCGCACGTACACGCACGTACACCCGTACGCGCAGGAATAGCCAGGATATAGCCAGGATTCCTGGCTATATCCTGGCTACCCTATCCATCGGCCGACAGAAAAAAACGGATTCGATTGGTAGTTTCAAGCGGATTGGGTCCGATTGATATTTTCAAGCGGATCCACTAGTTTTCTGTGAAAACCAAGCGAAACAAAAACCTAGCGGGGAACCAATAGCAGCATATAGCAAAAACCAAGCGGAGCATTCAGGAGCACGGGTGTTTGACCGGGCTTGAAGCCTGCGATTTCTGGTTTCACAGGTTTTCACAGATCTTCACAGGTTTTCACAGATCTTCACAGAATTTCACAGATCTTCACAGATCTTCACAGACTAATCTGTGAAGATCTGTGAAATTCTGTGAAAACCTGTGAAATTCTGTGAAAACCTGTGAAGACCTGTGTGCTTCAGAATTCCGGGTTGGGCTCGATGTTTTTGGTGTGCTGGGCACGGGAAACCAAGCGAAATCGTTGATGAAAAACCTTGCGGAATCGATGATAAAAACCTAGCGGAGAACCTAGCGGAGAACCTAGCGGAGAAAATAGCATCCCAACCGATTCCTAGCGGGTCCGATAGAAAATGCCAAGCGCACATGGTATTTTCAAGCGCAGCAGAATCGATTGGTATTTTCAAGCGAAATCCAGTGTTTTTTCAAGCGTGCGATGGTTAGGGTATTCCTGCGCGTACGGGTGTACGTGCGTGTGCGTGCGTGTGTACGTACACATGCGCGTGCATGTACGCACACCCGTACGTACACGCACGTACATGTACGCACACACGCACGCACACCCGCACGTACACGCACGTACACCCGTACGCGCAGGAATAGCCAGGATTTAGCCAGGAATCCTGGCTAAATCCTGGCTATTCCTGCGTATACGGGTGTACGTGCGTGTACGGACACATGTACGCGCACGCACGTAGGCACGCACGTACACGTACGCACACCCGCACGTACACCCGTACGCGCAAGAATAGCCAGGATTTAGCCAGGATTCCTGGCTTTTCCTGCCGGTACGGGTGTACGTGCGTGTACGGACACATGTACGCACACGCACGTACGCACGCACGTACACGCACGCACACCCGCACGTACACCCGTACGCGCAGGAATAGCCAGGATTTAGCCAGGATTCCTGGCTAAATCCTGGCTATTCCTGCGCGTACGGGTGTGCGTGCGTGTATACGTACACATGTATGCACGTGCGCACGTACGTACATGTACGCACACCCGCACGTACACCCGTATTGTGCAGGGATTTAGCCAGGATTCCTGGCTAAATCCTGGCTATTCCTGCCCGTACGGGTGTACGTGCGCGTACGTACACATGTTCGCTCATGTACGTACCTGCACATGCGCACGTGCGTACGTGCACATTTACGCTTGAAAGACCCGGCGATAGGCCATGCCTATACTATAATCATTGGCCGTTTGCACCGAACCAGAACAACAGGGATTAGATCAACAGGGCTTGTTCGACAGGATTGCCAAATAAAGCCAAGTAAAGACAAATAAAGACAAGTAAAGCCAAATAAAGACAAAGAAAGACAAATAAAGACAAATAAAGGCGAATAAAGACAAATAAAGACAAACAAAGCCAAATAAAGACACATAAGACAAACAAAGCCAAATATAGCCAAATAAAGACATTTAAAGATAAATAAAGACTTTTAAAGACAAATAAAGACTTTTAAAAACAAAAAACGCCAAATAAAGACTAATAATTGTTTGTGACACTTTCATTGAGGTTTTCAAGGGTTTAGAGTTTCAGGGTTTTTGGGGTTTAGGGTTAGAAGGCAGAGTGCCATGGTATATAGGGTTTGAGGGCAATGAAAGGGTTAGGCGATTAGGGTTTAGGGTTTGGAGTTTCACGGTTTCGGGGTTGAGGGATAGAAGGCAGAGTGCCATGGTATAGGGTTGACGGGTAATGACTGACAGGCACAGTGCCAAAGTCTTCAAATTCAGACGTGGTCGATTGTGGGGGGGACTGTAGGTTGGAGGCAAACGTCTTCAGAGTGAAAACAAGTTTGGTAGTTCCCCTCGTGTTACTGTGGCTTATCTTCGACTTTTGGTCGTCCCCAAACGTTGCTAGACAGCTCCAGTACCCCTAAACCCTACTACGGTACGGCTGTCGTACTACAATACTACTAGTGTACTGCTCTAATTCAGTTGTACTACTACTGTACTTTTATGGTACTACTACTGTACTACTGTACGACTACTGCACTACTACTGTAGTAGTAGTAGTAGTAGTAGTAGTACTACTACTACTACTACTACTACTACTACTACTACTACTACTACTGTACCGTACCAGGCCTCAGACGTGGTCGATTGTGGAGGGGAGTGTAGGTTGGAGGCAAGAGTCTTCAAAATGAAATTTTAGTGCTGGTAGTATCTTGGAGTGATCGGGGCTTTGGTTTCCAGCTTTTGGTGATCCCCCAAAACCGTTAAACAGCTCCAAGTACCCTTAAAAACCTCGTACTGTACTACTACGGCATTACACTGTACTATAACATGCATTACTACTGTACTACTACATGTACTACTACTGTGCTACTACTGTGCGACTATTGTACTACTATTGTACTAATGTACTACTGTGCTACTGTACTCTGTACTACACACCACTGTACCGTACCAGGCCTCAGGCTTGGTCGATTGTGGGGGTGTTTAGGTTGGAGGCAAAAGTCTTCAACATGAAAGGTTTTTAGTGTTGGCAGGTATCTTGGAGTGGTCGGAGCTTGGTTTCAAGCTTTTGGTGACCCCCCCCCGACCGCGGCGCTCGCGCAGGTTTCAAGCCAACCCTGCGACCCCCCAATTCCCATCTAACTTAACCAAAGCCATCCAGACCCTAAGCCAGCCGAGCCCCGGTCCAGGGGGTCACGGACACCAGACTATTCAAGCCCAAAACCTGTGGTCGAGGGGGGGTGGCTATTAAACGTGCCGCCACATTACAATTACATTTAGATTGGATGATGACTTTAGTGTACATAACATTGGATAACGACTTTCATTCAATAAACCTTAGGGGGGCACCCCTTGCGATTTGTGATTTTGGAACTTACTTGTCATGGAAAACCTTTAAGGGGACACCCCTCGCGATCTGTCGTTTTGGGATCTGAGTTTTAAACCTTAGGGGGACACCCCTTGCGATCTGTGATTTTGGGATCTGAGTTTTGACAAAACCTTAGGGGGACACCCCTTTTTGGATCTGAGCTCTTACAGAACCTCGGGGACACCCAATGCGATTTGCGATTTTGGAACTTACTTGTCATGAAAACCTCTAAGGGGACACCCCTTGCGATCTTTGGTTTCTGGATCTGAGTCTTCACAAAACCTTAGGGGGACACCCCTTACGATCTGTGATTTTTGGATCTGAGTTCTTACAAAACCTTAGGGGGACACCCCTTGCGATTTGTGGTTTTGGGATCTGCATTTTCACAAAACCTTAGGGGGACACCCCATGCGATTTATGATTTCTGGATCTGAGTTTTCACAAAACCTTAGACCTGTGATTTGTGGATCTGAGTTCTTGCAAAACCCCTTAAGGGGGACACCCCTTGCGATTTGTGATTTTGGAGCTTACTTGTCATGAAAACCTCCAGGGAGACACCCCTTGCGATCTGTGGTTTCTGGATCTGAGTTTTCACAAAACCTTAGGGGGACACACCTTGCGATCTGTGATATCTGGTTTCCACAAAGCCTCAGGGGGACACCCCTTGCGATCTGGGATTTGTGCATCTGAGTTCTGGCAAAACCGTAGGGGGACACCCCTTGCGATTTGCGATTGTGGAACTTACTTGTCATGAATATTTGAGATGCTCCACCGAAAATGTGCAGATTTTCCACCGAGAAATTGCGAAGTTTCCAACGAAAATTTGCGAATTTTCCAACGAAAAGTCACAAAACCGCAACGAGCCAGAACCACAAGGTTTAGATCAACAGGGCTTAGCAATAAGATTCAATAAGATATGTCTTTCAAGATTTAACAAGATTTTTTGAGCTAGTGTGGGGTCAGTGTCCCTTTAAAGCATGATAAACCAATAAGATTCAATAAGATTTAACATGATTTAATAAGATTTTTCGGGCGGATGCCACAATTGTACAAATGTCTTCTAAGATTTTTTGAGATTTTTTGGGGCGGTCTGGAGTCGGTGCCCCTTTTAAAAATGATAAACCAATAAGATTCAATAAGGTTTTTCGGGCGGATGCCACAATTGTACAAATATCTTCTACGATTTTAAAAGTTTTTTTGGGGCGGTCTGGAGTCGGTGCCCTTTTAAAAATGATAAACCAATAAGATTTAATAAGATTTATCCGGGGCGTGCCACAATTGTACAAATGTCTTCTAAGATTTAATAAAATTTTTTTGGGCGGTCTGGAGTCGGTGCCCCTTTTAAAATGATAAGATTTAATAAGATTTAATAAGATTTTCTGGGGCGTGTCACAAGTGCCACAGATGTCTTCTAAGATTTTGCCGGGCCGATCTTCCAGCGCTGGGGCTGGGGCTGGGTGGAGGAAGGGAGAAAAGGGGTTGGGCGGGAGGGTGTGTAGCGGAGGAGAGCAGGGCCCGCCCCACCCGCCGGTCCCCCAGCCCACGCCTGCCTGCTTCCGCACGCCTAGCCTTCCCTGCCCGAGCCGCGACCGAGCAAAAAGCATGTAAATACCGCTTTAAACCAGGGGCTAGGGATTTCACACATCTGTTGGCAAAATCTGGTAGAATACATACATACATACATACATACATACCTACGTACATACATACATACATACACATATATATATACACACACACAGAGACACACACACACACATACAGACATACACACACACACAGACACAAACCCACACACAGAGACACACACACACACAGACACTCACAGACAGACAAACAAACAGACAGACCGACACACTCACACACACACACACACACACACACACCCACCCACACACACCAACCTGCACAAACACGTACGCAAACACGCACACAAATGCGCAATAATGCGCACACAAAGACGCGCACGCACGCATGCACGCGGCATGCGCAGGCACGCACACGCACGCATGCACGCAGCACACGAACACGCGCACCCACGCACCCACGCACGCGCACTCGCACGCGCGCACGCACGCACGCACGCACGCACGCACGCACAAGCGCACAAGCGCACAAGCGCGCACGCACACGCACGCGCGCACGCACGCACGCACGCACGCACGCACGCACGCACGCACGCACGCCGCACACACGAACGAACACACGCCAAGCCAAACCACGCACGTACAAACTCACAGAACGCCGAACGCACGCCGCACACACGGAAGCACAACACGCACCCACGCACGCACACACGCACGTACACAAGCCCGTACAAACGCACACATGCACGAAACAGCCCGCACCCAAGCACGCACGCACGCAAACGCACGCACACACGGCCGACACAAGCACACACGCACGCACACCGAACGTAAACACGACGTACACACGCACACACGCAGCAACGCACGCAGACACCAACACAACACGCTACGGCACGCACGCACGCCACACACGCACGCACGCACGCCACACGCCACGCACGCCCGCACGCACGCACGCACGCACGCACGCACAGCACCGCACGCACGCACGCACGCACGCACGCACGCACGCACGCACGCACGCACGCACGCACGCACGCACGCACGCACGCACGCACGCACGCACGCACGCACGCACGCACGCACGCACGCACGCACGCACGCACGCACGCACGCACGCACGCACGCACGCACGCACGCACGCACGCACGCACGCACGCACGCACGCCCGCACGCACGCACGCACGCACGCACGCACGCACGCACGCACGCACGCACGCACGCACGCACGCACGCACGCACGCACGCACGCACGCACGTACGCACGCGCACACGCACGCGCACACGCACGCACACACGCACGCACACACGCACGCACACGCACGTACACACGCGCAGGTGCATACGTACAGATCCAAGACAAAACCTGTTTACAGGCCCTTCAGCCTAGCTAATATATTGGCCATATGCGTTGGAGCATTCGTGCACCGCATTCAATATCAGTCATGTGCATGATGTGAAGTACACACCCTGGTTCAAAAGATTCGGGGACAAGTTCCCGGGAGAGCTTATTCCGTTTGGGTGTAGAATCGATTACTGGGTTGGTCCCAAATCTACTCGCAAGAACCGAGAACGTTTCGCTCCTACCTCCGAACCTGGTGTTTTCCTTGGCTATAGGTTTCAACCTGGGATGAAGTGGCGCAAAGAAATCGTGGTGTTACCTTTGAAGGAACTCAACCGTAACGATTTTCATGAGTGCCTGAATCCCATCAGTGCCTACCAGTTCAAGGTTCCGGGGGGAGACTTCACGTTTCCTATGAAGGAGAGGTACGAGCGCATTCAGGCTGGATTCTCGTCCGAGGCCGTTGAAGGCCCTGTGTCCCAATCTCTCGAAAACCAGGATGCCGAAGCACAGGATGAGCAAGTCGGCGATGATACCGCTCCTCCTATCGCTGACCTGGCGGTCAAGCCCCCTGAAGTGATTGATCCCAAGACCGGCAAGATTGTTCCTTTACCGGAAGGAGGAAGGTTCTATGATTCAAGTGGCGTGATTGGCCGAAGATACGGGGGGACAAGGGGATCCAAGAAACCTGATTCCATACCTAGTTCTATCTGGGTTAACTTGTCCAAGAAACAGAAAGAGAAAGCCATTGATGATGAAGCACGAAAGATTGCTCTTGCAGAGCTTGACGAAGAAGTTGGTGGCTCAGCAAGCAGTAGTGCTAAGCCTTCTGCCGCCGCATTGCCTGACAAAGACTGTTGGAAGATAGAGGGGAACAAACTCACTAGGTTCCATTTTGTTCCTAGAAGAGAGCTCTTCTCACCTGATCTCACCGATTGCCCTGTTGACCTTAAGCAAATTAGCAAAGTCCGCAATTCGGTTATCTTCCCAGTCGGTGGAGTTGATATTATCAACGATCAGGACGATTGGCGCAACGTTCGGAGGCGTAATAAGAAGACGTCGTTCAAGTGGATCGGTAAAACCGAGTTTATTATCACCCCACAAGTTCCTGCCTCTGGCGAGGTCAGCGGGTCACGCCCCGAGTTTCCCGCGATGCCAGTATCGCTCGACGGAAGTCCTGAGCACAGAGAAAAGAGTTTGCCTAACTGCCCCACGTCGCTCGAAGAGATCAATGAGCTTATGGCTATGGTTGCCAGACCGGTGGGCAGAAAGGAGATCCTTAGCAATCCCAAGGCCCAAGCTGCGTTAGATGTTGAGTGGAACAAGCTCATGCAGAAGAAGGCTTGGGACATGGCTTCTGTTCGGGAATGGGAAGAGGTTTCTAAAGAAGCTAAGAAAAAGGGTAAGAAGGCCCATGTGGGGAAGGTGTTCGAAATATGCGTGGAAAAGGGAAGTGAATTGCCTGCTAATGATCCTTTGAGGAAGTTCAAGGGAAGGACGGTTTTTCAGGGTAATAATGTGCGCGACGAAAACTCCGATTCCGCACTGTTCTCTGAGTTGGGGTCCAGCCCCGCAACCATGGAAGCAGGAAAGGCCCTTGATGCCTATGGTCACGCTCCTGGAAATGAGTGTCAACAGGCCGATGGGAAACAGGCCTACACCCAAACCACTTTGAAGGGTGCTGACACTTGGGTTCGTCTCCCTAGAGATAGATGGCCTAAGGAGTGGATTGGTAAATACAAGGATCCTGTTGTCCGCCTTCACCTTGCGCTGTATGGCCACCCTGATAGTGGAGGCTTCTGGGAACAGCATTGCGAGCGCATGCTGAAGCAGGTAGGGTTCCAGCTTGTGTTTTCAGCAGCATGGCCCTCAGTGTTCTTTCATCCTAAGTTGAAGCTGCTTCTCGCCGTTTATGTTGATGATTTCAAGATGGCGGGCCCTAAAGAGAACATGGCCCGTGGATGGGAACTTATCGGGTCTAAGATCGATATGGATACGCCTACCCCGGTCGGAAGATATCTGGGTTGTGATCACATCACCAACACTTCCACCCTCAGGAAGGCCGACCATCCTTTCGCTCACGTCTTTGACAAGACCGTTCCCGATCCGGCGGCGAAGCCTGCTAGTGTTGCAGCTAAAGAAGACTACACTGAATCGTTCCCCGAAGAAGGTGTAATGGTTCGACATCATTGTCAGCCTCGCAAAGCTCTTTATCAACCCCGCGAAGCGGAAGCTTCAGCTTATGGGCTGGGGCATCACAGGTGTACCCATCTCACTGATGTTGGGAAACCCGATGTCGTTCACGAATTGTGGGATGATAATGGTAACCGCGCAAAGCGGGGGGAGCTGTGGACAGGTACCACTTATATTTGTTCTGGTTCCCATGATCGCGCCAGTGCTATGGCCGCTGTGCAACGCGTCAGGGATAAGAATGAAGCCAAGAAGGAAGCTAAGAAACAAGCGTTCTATGATATCAACCAATTGGGTGACAATCAAGGTTGCATGTACAAGAAAGTTCGTGAGGTCATCTATGACATGTCGTCCTTTCTGCAACAAGCCATAGACAAGTACAAGCAACTTGCTGGTCCTGAGTACCACAATCTCAAGAAGGTCAGCACACCCTTTTATGATGATAAAATCGCTCGCCCAGTGGAAACTGAGGCCGAAGCAAAAGGCAGGCTGGCTCCCATCGCCAGTCGAGTCCTCATGAAGTTGCTCTTTGCAGCAAGGATGGCCAGATACGATCTGCTTCGGGCCGTTCAGGGGTTGGCTAGTAGGGTCACCAAGTGGTCTTCCGACTGTGATAAGGCTTTGCATAGGCTTATGTGCTACGTGAACAGCACCAAGCACTATACCATGAAGTGTTTTATAGGAGATAAGCCTTCTGAATGCAAGCTTTGGTTGTTCGCTGACAGCGACCATGCTGGTGAGCACGACAACAAATCTACGTCCGGAGGAATCCTGGTACTTGTTGGTCCCAACACCTACTACCCTCTCGCCGCTTTTAGCAAGAAACAAACGAGCACTGCACTCAGTTCCACTGAAGCAGAGGTTGTGTGTGCTAATGTTGCATTGAGAGCCTTAGGCCTTCCTTCATCCGCACTTTGGAGTGTGCTCCTGAACGCGGGGGGGGATACTGCAACGAAATCGCCCACTCCTCTGACGAGAGAGTCCAAACCTTTTGTTCCTAAAACCACTCCCTTGCCCGAGTTTGGAAAGATCACTTTCACCGGCCTTCAAGAGCTTGACGACGGGCGTGTGCTGGATGTGTACAATAAGATTAAGGTGATTCCACCACCCGATAATCTCACTTCGCACCCCATTCGTAATGTTTGGCTCCTTGAGAAAGGTAAGTGGTTTGCATACCAATCAGATGTGGCTTGGGAAGAAAGGGACATGCTTGATGAGATCCTTGATAAGGAATATGAAGCCGGCATCTGCGTGTATCGTAGATCAGTCAGGGACTATCGCCGCCATGCGGAAGCAGAGGCATACCTGCATCGGGAGATCGATGGCATCAGGAACACGGGGGGTGACTGTGACAACGCACCTACCAGGAATGATACCGATATAGGGTTGATCGTGTCGGTCCCTCACTCTGTTCAGCCTGTTGTTCTTGAAGATAACCAGGCCACGATTCGCATTCTTGAATCAGGTAAGTCTCCCGCATTCCGGCATGCTGATAAGACCCAACGCCTCAATCTAGGCTGGATCTCAGAGCAGTTCAAACGAAAACATTACGAACTTGCTTATATCAACACCTTGCTCCAAGCTGCGGATGTCCTTACAAAACCATTCACTAGTGCTGAGAAGTGGAATAGAGCACTACAGTGTGTGTGTGTGTGAAGTCTTCACAGCTTTAGAGGCTGTGGAAAAGCGGCATGGGGGCAAGCCTGCACTAATGGTAACCTCATTGATAACCTCATTCATCTACATCGCAACAGCCCCCAAGCAACAGGAGAGCAACTCCAGACCTAGGCAGGTCTATGAGAGCATGTCCTGAGCTACCCGTTGCGGATTTTCTTTCAAGAGGCTGCGTCCCAGAAAGCTGTGGCTCGTCTGTCAATCTCCACCGCCATGCTCAAAACTAATACAAAGCTGGGCGACCTTACAGGGTACTGCAAAAACGACCTGGCGACATCCGCATCCAGTACCGGGGCGTTCGTATGAGAGCACAGCTGCAAATGGCCTCGCTGGCCCGCAAAACTCTCACAATTGCTCAAGACATGCACCACGCCCGGTCGAACGGACTTGCCACAAAAAATGCAGCGCTGAATCCTGGCGCTGCTGGGGCGACCGTCAAGATGCGTTGCTTTGACAAACCCTGCCCTCAGCCGACAAAAAGCTCTGATTGCCAATTGCGACTGCCAGTCCAGGTTGGAAAGAATGGGAATCAGCTTCAGAAGCTGGCTTGGGGCCTGTTGGAAAGTCAAATACTGAGGAACCCGCACTTGTCGCTGAATGCAAACGATCCAATCCTTGCGACTCAGACTCGCGCAACACTTCAAAACATAGTCCTTGTACTGGCTTAACAGTGCCCCAGGTTTGTACCAATCTGGCCAATCAGCAATCTCATGCTGATCCAAGAGTGCTTTACTACGAAACGACCAGGAACTTGACCATGAGTGCGCCAATAAGAAAAGCCTGCCGTAGTACCTTGGGGACGGCCTGTCTCTTAAAAGGTTCGCTACCTCAAAAAGCAGGCCTTATATAAGGGTCATTTGACCTTTAAGGGTCATTTGGGGATATAGAGGTCATTTGAAATCGACGAAAGTGTATCATCGAACAACAACACAAGATGTATGAACAAAAAAGATGCACACTATGTTGTGCAAAGCGAAGTCACCAAACATTGTCGTACAGCTGCAGCTGCACTTGTACAAACTTCACCCGATAATACTGTGAGCACGGAAACTTCTAAGCAGAAGTTTGAGCCAAGCATTTGAGCACGTTTGAGCCATTTCGGGTTTAGGACTTCACCGAAAAGCATCGTGAGCATCGTAAATTCGAAAAGAAGCATGGAAGCTTGAGCCGAACACATGGAGCATTATAAAAAAGTTTGAGCCAATTACATTAGGGCGTTCGGGTGTTTAGCGACTTTAGGGCTGTAGGGTCTTCGGGGTGCGAGGGTTAGGTTCGGAGAGTTGGGAAACCCACACCCGAAAGCCACAGCAAGACCCAGAACTCCCTGAACTCCCTGCACTCCCTGAAGCCCTCGCTGGCTCGGTGGTCACCTCGATCTCGGTCATTTCACACATATTTGCGAAGGTTGGTCTTCAAAGTCACCAGATGTCTCTTCAGGACATTCATGCTCGCAGTTTTATGCGAGCACTTCCTGAACATCTTCAAGCACCAGCGAACATGGTCCTCATCCATAAAAGTGGCATCGTACGCCGGATTTCTTTTGCCACCGTGGCCTTCCAAGAGATGCTGTAAAATGTGAAATTTCGGCCTCGTCTTGAACAGCAGCTTTCCCGCCTCGTGCGCATTCACTGCTAGCTGCAGATATCCATGGAAAAAAAGCCGAGCCAGCACTCGAACTTGATCCCATGCCTCATCAGACAAGAAGCAGCCTGAAGCAAAGAGGAACTCGCAGGTATGATTGGCAACCCATACAACGCCCGGCAAGCCGTCGTACGGTGGCGGCGGCGGCCTTTCCACAAGTGTCGTCGCCAACCAACCAAGAAAAACAGCCGTGTCGGCTGCAGAGCCCTTAAATTCAGGACATTCATCCCATCCAAGGCCATTCTTCGTGAGCTTCTTGATCGAAATGTAGTGCTTCTTTTGTTTCCCAAAAGCCTTGGCAGCTGCAAGGATCTGCTTCAGCCTTGCATTGATATTTCTTGCGGAAAACCAGTGTTTGCCGGTGGCAATGATTTTCAGAGCCGAGCCCACCAGGTCACGAGCCACACCCAAGTGCCATGTATGCATATAGTCAATGCGAAGCATAGAGAGCTGGAAATAGTGCAGTTTCGCGAAAGCAGGCTCATCGGTCCAGGGCAGCTCACAGTTGCCATCATGATGCATTGTGCTCCGCCACCCAGCTGCTTCTGAAACATCAGTATACACAGTACTGAAGTCTTTCCGCCCCATACTGGCCTCACAAAAGAAGCAAACCTGGGTTGGATAGGAATACAATCAAACAAAAGTTCCTGCGATTATAGCCTATACATATTACACCTATGTAGAGGGTTCGTATAGCTTCGATGTAGTTTTGTATGACGAAAGCCAAAACCCCAAGGCCCAACAAACAATGGAACAAACCCTTAAACAAAAATATCCTGCCATGTGCGGTCTCTGTACCTTCTCCGACCCCGGCTTGCGGGTGAGGTTGAAGGCCTGGCCCATTTGTTTCAGGTCGCCTCTGAAGCCCACAGGAATAAAGTAGTATACCTGAACAGGGAGGATTGGGGTCTTATACACTACAACATTTGCTGAGATCGCGGGCTTGTGATTTAGGGCTGGTTTAAATCCCAAGCACCTCCTTGCCCACCAGCAGACCTTCTGCGCTCAGTTTGTTGAAGTCGGCCACAATAGCTGAATTCAGGGTCTGAAGTGTTATATTCGTCTTGCTCTGAATGAGGTAGCTCTGCACCAACAAAGAATACATGATGTAGCGGGAGGCTTTGGAGTCCGTGCGGCATTCGGAGAGGTCAGGTGTCCTAGAATATTGGTTTATGGGCAATCAAGGATTCGAGAAACCCTGCTAGCACCCCATAGCTTGTGCATTATAACTATACAGGAAAATTTGCAGAACAAGCCAAAGTTCCACGAAGCCAGCATCCATGAAGTACGGTTGAGGGTCGCTTCATCACCCCAGATCATTATAGGAATGGCCCGACGGTACAAATCAGGGCGGCCATCCAACACAGGAATATACAATTCCTGCAATGTTTGGTCCCAGTACTCCTCCAGGGCAGCTCTGTCCGGGATCATCGTGTTCAAGAACCCCTCTTGCACAAGGCACCGTGCCTTGGATCAGGTTCTTGGGTTATATTAGCTTTTATGTGTGTTCAGCGGTTCAGCATTTGATGGCCGTCACAACTAAAGTTGGAAGAACTGCTAATGTAATCGAGAAGCAAGGTTGGAAGGAAGAATAATTGGGAAGGCTTCTATGGTCTCTTCTTCCTCGTTTTGTGTTGCTGGAGCATTAATCCACGTCAGCTCACAGTCGAAAGCCAGCCCAGTTCCAGACAGTCGCGAATGAAACTCGGCCTCTCGTAGAGGCCTGCTGCTGTATCCATCCAATAGCCGAGACCCGTAGGCATCTCCTTAAGCTGTGGTTTGGGATTTGGGATTTATTTGCTATCTATATGTATATAGAGGGATACCGTGCTTATATTCGGCGGGTTGTGTTACAACTATAGAACCCCAGCAATATTGGCAAGTCACCCAAGTCACAGGCCACTGTCAAAGTCGTGTCACCAGCACACGTAGCTCGAACCAGCCTTGGGCAGGGAGCTTTCGGATTCTAGTTTCGGTCTAAGTGGGCTTTAATTTGAATCATGCAATGAAGAATTACAGGTGTATGGACATATGGAGTTTGGGGTTATGGATTTGGGTATTCAAAATCAAGGCGCTTCTCATCGAGGACATCAGCCACCTTCGGCGGCTCGGCAGCCTTCTTGGCACCTGCACACGTCGCACTTGATCGGATTTGGGGATTGGAGACCAAGCGGGATGCTCGCAGTAGTCAGTATAGAGCTTTCGAAAGGATTGTTTTGGCCCCAACGCTTTGCTTGGTTCGAGATTGCCTGCATGCAGCCATAACTACAAATGCAAGCGGCAAATTGGCATGTGGAGCATCCTGCACCTGTTTGGTGCACGGCCTCACACTCCAAGCCCCGGTAGCCCCTTGCGCTATGGAGGTTCTCCGCAAAGTTTTGCAGAGGTTCCCCTAGCAAGAGGATCCCACATATGCAAGTCGTACACATTGACGAGCCCAAGACCCTGCTAAGTAGTAAGGATTATATAAGTGCCGGAAGGATCAATGAAACCGTAGGCCCCAACTTCTATCAACATCCCGAAATCTGCGATCTTCAGTGCTGCTCTATATAATCAGCAAATGCACGACCACATACATTGTAACTCTTCGAAGGAAACGATGTGGTTCCTGGGTAGAGACCACATCCTCATTGCTATCACCGGTGCACTGCGAAGATAGACATCGTAAAAGGGCCCAGGCAGTAACAGGATTTGGGGCAGCAGAGTTTTAAGTTCGTAACGATATGCACCAGCAATCACCCGGAGAATCATATCAGGCAGCCCTCTTCTGGAGCTCCTTCAGCAGGCCTTTGATTTGCCCTTTGCACAAAGAAAGCTTTTGAACCTTGGCTCCCAAGCACCCGAAGCACACTAAGCCCAAAGAAAAAAGTCGCAATCGACAAACCAAAACACAACACTCATCGATATCCAAGGAAACTTCATCGTGGATAGCGTCGCACTGGCCATCCATTTCCTCGGCTTGGGCATCTGGGTCCAATTTGTTGAACCTCGGTGCAATCAAGATGACATGAAGGTGTGGATATGGGGTAGAAATCAGCTAATTTAGACTGGTTGCTTCCTCGCGAGCATTTCGAGCCTCTTCTTGTGACCCTTGAGGTCCTTGAGCAGCCTCTGGGAATCATCATCAGAAGCATCCCCCATATCAAAGATCAGGTCCGTGATGCCATTCACACTCTTCTTGAGCTCCTTGCCTTGCATTTGACAACCAGAACACCGCCACTGACTATGACAACGACAATGCAAGAGAATCTTAAAGTGCAACCTAGCAGCACCACTTTGCATGCTTGTCTTTGGAGCACTTGAAAACCTCATTGATCAAGGAGCTTGCTTTAACAGTGGTCGCCGTAGATCCTGCAACCGACCCCGCTCGTCGTGACGTGGCTTTCGCTGCCGGCCGTCTCTGATTGCGTCCAGCACCTCACTGGGTTCAGGATGTAGGCCCCTAGATATGGAATCAAAACATATCAAAACCATATCTCGCTGTCTCTCACTCTCTCTCTCTCTCTCTCTCTCGGTCTATCTTCGGGTGCTATGGTCTTTGTGGAATGTTACAATATCTCGAGGTTTGGGTAACACTTGAAATATTCGGTCCCCACCTGCTCCACTTGCCTCCTGCAGTGCGAGCTGACTCAACTCGTCCTTGCGCTTGTCGAAAGCCCTCAGGACATCGGCCTTCAGCGGCGCTTGCTGGGTCGTGGCAGCCTTCTTATTGAGGAGGCCCGGATCGGCACCAGGAATAGGAGCATCAAAGAATTGTGATCCCGGACGACAGTTCGCTTTGAAGTTCTGCTTCAGCCTTCAGTGACTAGACAGAATACAACAAGCAGGCCTGCACATGTTCATGCTAAACATCCAATGCAAGCCGTGCTCCTGTACTCGGTGCTTTCCACCTGGGTGCGGCCCACTATACACCAGTATAAGGTGTCAGGAAGAGAATCTGGCGCTTGTTCATCACGTTCCCCCACTTGCGTTGCAATTATGTGTTGTATTTTCTGCCTTAGCTGCAGATTGCAAACATGGTGAAAGGAGACAGAATGTAGAGCTTGAGCGAATCGTTATAATTTGCTGCCGAAGTACTCGCTAAAGTAGTGGGGCTTTCTGTGCATGTTCTTCACAGGGATCTGCATCCAGACTTTCTCGCCACGCACACCGGACTCCTGCGAAACCTCGATGGCGCTCTCGCAAGCCTGCAAGTTCTGGCCCGAAAGCACCCAGTTGCGCAACAGCTTGCGCTTCTCCTCAGCACAACCACCGATCATTCGAGCCATGTTGGTCGATCACGACACACACAAACACAGACACTTGCACCCACCCACACACACACACTTAAGTAGACCTCTCTCTCTCTCTCTCTCTCTCTCTCTCTTGCTCTCGGCACTCACCCTATGTCTCTCTGACTCTCTGCTAAAGTTGAACTATGCCATAAAGTAGGAAATTAGAAAAAACCTAATCGAGTTTAGATGAAGTGTCAATACAGATATAATGTTGTTAAATTAGGCTAAAGTAGTCAGGCCAAGATATAATTTGGCGAGCGACATCCAGGGTGCCCTCCTGCAACGCCAGCATGCTCGGGTAGTTGGCCAGTGCTCCAGCATCGTGCAATCGGTTCTTAGCAGATATAATAGGCACACCTTCTAATGCTTGTCGGGGGAGAAATATTCAGGGATCTATTCAGCAAAGCGGCGAGTTTGGCATATTCTTTTCGGTGCGTAGCAGATGAAATCCTCTCAGACGGCTCCTCCAGCTTGACATCTGACCCATCCGTTGGCATCTCCGTTGGTCTTGGAACCGGCTGGGCTTGAGTCTTGATCTTTAAGTCGTTCAGACAGGCGGGAAGAGCATGGTTCGCTGGGGCAGGCGACGGCGAATCGTGGAACACATGCACCTTGGCCCTGACAGGCGTAGCCACAGGCTTTGATGCAGCGGGTTCTTTCGAAGCGTCTTCGGGCACGGGGTCCTTTGTTTCCGAAGTGGTACTTTTCGAGTCGCTGCTGAGCTGCGACTGAAGTTCGGCCTTTTCCAGTTCCAACTGCTGCACACGCTGCAACAGCACGCTCATGTCAAGTGCACTTGCAACTTGGCTTGCCGAGGGCCCGAGATCGCTGAGATTCGTCTGGGAGTCCTGGCGGTCCTTGTTGGTGAGGCGGCTTGCGTGCAGCCTGGCTTGACTGTCCACAAAGGTACTACCAGACCTCAGACGCGATTGTGCATGTGATTAAATTGATCGCAACGGAAGTTGAGTATGTGAGACATCATGTATACATTGCAATCAAAGCACACTTGGCTATCATTCGCATCACCACGGGGCGGCTCCGGCCCAGGCAGTGCCAGCAGGCACTGTGCATCCGGCCCCGACTTAACTGCTGGCACAGGAGTCACGGGAGCAGAATTTCTGTGAGCCTTCAAAGCAGCGTCCAGCTCACTCTGTTGAGGAAGTCCTTGTCTCCATAGGTCGTACTCATAGCAGAGCTCATCCCAATCCTTGAAAAGGGCACTGTCCTCGTCGTCTTCCTCCGGGTTGGGGTTCTCGGGGATCTGGTCTGCTTCTGCGTCTTCGGGGATCTGGTCTGCTTCTGCGTCTTCGGGGATCTGGTCTGCTTGTGTGTCTTCGGGGATCTGGTTTGCTGCACCAGTCTTACCTCTCAGTCGCTTGGACGGCGCCTCGAGCACCTCAGCCTCAGGTTCATGCACAAAAGCTCCTTTGCGCTTCAATGGTGGAGGAGCCTTGGCTTTAGAAGCTTTGGCTTTCGGAGCCACAGAGCTTCTCTTGCCAGTGTCCACAGAATCGACTGGAGCTTCAGACGGGGGCTGCTTTCTGGATTTCTTACCGGCTTCCTTGGCTGGGGGCTGCTTTCCGGATTTCTTATCGGCTTCCTCGGCTTTGGTCTTCTTGCGCTTCGGCTGGGGTTCATCGGCTTCGGCCGGGGCTGCTGACTCACCTGCTGAGGAGTTCGTGTTGGCTTTCTCGGCTTTCTTGGGCTTCTTGGAAGGCTTCTTCGCCAGGGACTCATTGAAAGCAAGGAAAACAGTAACGGCATCAGGGTAGCTGAGCTTCTCTTTCTTCATCATGTCACCCAATGTCATATCCGCCACTCCCACTGGCGTTGTAAGTGGGATGCTGGGGGGCCTCCATTTGGAGGAACTGGAAGGTGCAGCTGTTTTGTGATCCCGCAATGCTTCCTTGTACTTCAAGCCACGATCCAGAGCCTGTTTCGTGGCCTTCATGATAGAGCTGACTAAAAGATCTTCCTGCCTTCTGCAGGGAGCTATAGACGGCTTCGCGGCAGTGTTCGATGCTATAGATTTGTAAAAAGCACAGATTCCACGCGATTTAACGGTCAAGTGGCCTGGATTTAACGTACATTGGCACATTTTCCACGCGACGACTTTTGCTGTGGATTGAAAGATCCTAGCTAGTCCGAATTAGTGGCATTGCCCCAATCCAAGCAAAGCAGCTCTATAACTCGATCTATATATGTATACAGCTAGCTAGGTATAATGAGGGACAATTGAATGCAGGGATTGTGCATGGGAATTCCACACAAACAGCCGGACTATACAAGCCGACCATCTAATTGAGGATTCCAGCTGCAAACGGGCCGATGCCAGCAGCAATGTCCTCGCTGCATGGGCGACACGGGGCTGGTCTGCAAAGTTCGAACCCCCGAAACATAAATTTAAATGCAATCATGGCACAGCTTCTGAAGGCTGTGTTCGGTCCCGGGAACTCTTGCAAAGAAGCCTCAGATCGAGCTATGTCGATGCGTTTTGGTGTGTTTTCGTGAAATTCATTGTGTTCCCGAGGTCTCGTGGACTTCTGCGCTTTTTTGCGCTTTTTTGCGCTTTTCTGCGCTTTTTTGGTGTTTTCCAATGGGTTTCGTGCGCTTTTCTGCGCTTTTCTGCGCTTTTCTATGGTTTTGCAATTGATGGTGCGCGTTTCGTGGTTTTTCGTGGAAGGCTGTTGCTCTTGTTGGTTTTGCAGCTTTTGACTGTGGTTGGAAGCGAGAGGAGCGGAGAGGAGGGAGAGGGAGAGGGAGAGAAGAGGGGAGGGAGAGGGAGAGGGAGAGGGAGAGGGAGAGGAGAGGGAGAGGGAGAGGGAGAGGGAGAGACCCACACCCACCCACACCCACACCGCTACAAAACTCCCGAAAAGCAACCCCCCTCTCCCGGCCCGGGTTGCTTTGAGGCATTTTTGAGAGGAGGGAGAGGGGAGGAGGGGAGGAGGGGAGGAGGGGAGGGGAGGAGGGGGAGGAGGAGGAGAGGAGGAGGAGACGATGCGAGCAAGGAGGGGCGAGAGGAGAGGAGAGGAGAGGCTCGAGAGGAGAGGAGAGGAGAGGAGAGGAGAGGAGAGGAGAGGAGAGGAGAGGAGAGGAGAGGAGAGGAGAGGAGAGGAGAGGAGAGGAGAGGAGAGGAGAAGCGGAGCGGAGCGGAGCGAGGAGGGCAAAAAAGAAGAGAGCACTCACACAGTGCAGATATGTATAGTGCAATCCGACTCAGCCAAGGCACTTCAATCGATCTCGGAGACAATCCTGAGCTTTGGGCTGACTTAAAGGGTCCAGGTTTAGAGTTGCAGTTGTCTCGTGGATGGCTGCATGCACTGCTGCAAAGCTAATTGGAGAAGCCGGCTTTTTCCTGCACCAAAGCTTGCACATGTGGGCCGGGTGCGCACTATTTGTCGTCGTCTGATGCACTGCTGCTGGAAGCGTACACTGCGGAGCCGAGGACCAAAGTCGAGGCATTGGATGGCGACCGAGATCTGCGACGACGTCGTGCCTTGGCCTCCACTTTTTCACTGGACTGAGTCTTACCCTTGTCCTTCTCCGCCAGAATCTCCATAACAATGCGCTTCCTTCGGAGCTCCGCGGTCTCACTCTGCACATCCTCTTCTAGCGGCTCACTCTTTACTGCAACGACTTCCTTGTCCTCCTTGCCCGAGGAGGATGCTGCCGCTGCTGCCACCGTTGCCGCTGTTGCCGCTGCTTCTGGCTTCTGTGGCATGTGCTTCGACGACGGCTTCATGGTAGCACAAAGATCGAAAAGGGGGATCGACAGGGCACAGCTATTCTTGATCCGGAACTGAGCGGGCATGTCACATCTGCTGTTTTGCTGAAACGTACCTGCAATTATAATAAAGGCCGAGGTTCCCATTGGCCTTTCAGAACCACGTCTTTGGACCGGAGGAGGTAGTGGCCGCATTCCGGTAGTCCAGCCTGGGATGATTAATTAAGCATAGACGATATAGATCAGAATCACAGCTTTTTCAAGTATTGAGCCTAGAGGCCTCCAGGCTCACCGGGCAGCTCCAGGCACCAGCAGACAACCGGTCGGAAAATAATTCATAATCCGATTTGCCAAGGTCCACATCGGTGTGACAACGAGGTCCTGGCATCTGATCCTTGGCACATAAAGAATTATGGTGGATGCCCGCATCGGAAGCAACAAGAAGCTCTCTTTGCGGTTTGGAAGCAGCATGGTTCAGCCTGTAGTGCGTAGCAAGGGCCCTCGCGAACTTTTCCGTGTATTGCCTAAGCTTGCAAGGACACATATAAATCATTTCACCTGCCACGGTCAATCATGCTAGCATGACAATCCTGATCACACACAGCCTAGTCACTGGGAATCTTTGAGCAGCTTGGGCAAGCCAGTGAACTTCTTCTTCACACTTCGCCCATGTGCACTTCTACTCTGCGAGTGCACTGCAAGCTTTATTGTCTTCATCTTTGTTCTCTCCTCTACACTCAGATATCCTGCTCTGGCCACCAAGGCTTCAACCAAGCCTTGCCAATTCGACAGCAGCATGTGCCTCTTCAGCGAAGGGCTGCCGAATCGAATCATGTAGAAGAAGCCCTTGAAGACCTTGTCCGAGTTGGTGGGGTTGTAAACAGGCATTAGAATGAACACATTGTATTGCATATTCATCGAGGACTGTAGGCATGCCTAGTAGCAGGGGCTCTTTCCAGCAGCCATTGAAATGCCGGGTGGTCCACAAGACATGTCTGCGAGGGCTGCTCCAAAACCCATCGTCCATTACGAGCACAAATGACCAGGATAATCATCGCTACTCGTACCAGCAAAACATTCCCCACATGCACGAAACCGTAGCCCTCGTTGCCCTTCGGCGTGATATGATTTCTCCCGGAAGTGCTTCTTGACCTCAGAGAAAGGCAGACATACACCGTATATAGATTGCATATTGGCATGCACTAAGCACAAACCCCTAAAACATTGCACCAAGCCACATCACTGAGTAAGATGCACATGGGAGGCCAATGACACAGAGGCCTGTATCCATCTTGAGACGACGAGCTTCATTCAGGGCCGTCCTTATAGTGAGAACACAGGTCCAGGCTCCCCAACACACATGTAGACTCACTTCACAGCTTTCAGTCTAGTCTAGTCACAGGAAGCCAGATATGCTCATCAAACCATGGCCCATCGGATCAGTTTCCAAATCCAGGGATGTTCCAATCAGACCCAGGTCCTGAGGGAATAGATCTTCGGTTGATTTCGGATTCGAAAGACTCCTCCTGACAATCCCAGGTTCGGTGCGGAAGCTGGCGCCGACAGAATCGCAGCCAGAGAAAAGGTGCAAGAAATCAAGGTCCTGTGCGGGCTCATCGGAATTCTGGTAAATATCTTATAATCTAGATGGGAGACGTGGCAGAATGCATCATAGAAGCAGTCCTCATTTTGTAGGGCCTTTTCGTGAAAGGCCAGGAGCACCACACACATGATCAATTGCAGCGGGGCACCCCATCGTAACAGCTCTGCTACGACCATGGCCACTGGTGGCCCCAGCTGTGATCTAAAGCGTAGCAGCCTGGAGCCCTGTGCACAGAAAGAGAGTTTGAATGCAGAACATGACAGGCTCAATTTGGTATGATACACAGAAAGCGATTTCAGGCTTTGAATGATGCCGGGCACTTGCAGCTGGTCTCAGGTTGTCTCAGGTGCATTTCGAATTGTAGACCAGAATTTACACTGCAGAAATTTGCACATGGATTAAAGCTGCAGAGCCTGAAAGCTAAATGAAGCGTCGTCGCTTCAATTCGTTCTGCGATAAGCCTTCCAGCCAGGAAGCCCTTGCAGAGCTCTGATTCCACTTTTGACAAGCTTCCTTCCATGAGAAGCCCCGGTCGCGCTTCCTTGCAATAAACCTTAAGCGAGCTTCTTTGTAGGATCCAGGCACATATGCACAATCCGCCGTCATCGTCCTCTTCATGCGCTGCATGGCCTCGGTTTCCTCGCCCTTCTTATCTGTGCTGGGATCTTGTTTCTCCTTCTTGGGGTCCTTCTTCGCCTGAACCTTTGAAGCTGTGCAATTCTTGGAGTCCTGGGCCTTCTTCGCTTTGGGCTTTTTGGAGGCTTTGGCCTTCTTATGCCCGTCAGGATCCTCCTCATCGCCATCGCCGGGTCCATTTGCAGCACCGCCCTCATCATCTTTGGCCCACCTAGCTCGACTGCAAAATGACGACCCACCCGCAAGCAACCCAACAGCAACATCAACACAGTTCTTGAAATTGACATGGAGCACAACACTATTGAAAATGCAACCGAGCAACTGTACACTGGGCAGGAACGGCTTTGCGGGCTCCGAAGGTATCAAGGTCCGAAGGCTATCCAGAACCTGCAGTCTCTATATTTAGCAAATTGAAATCACAACAGGCATCCCCCCAATATTGAATACACATCAGACAAGAAGCCTTCTCGGGAAGCATCTTCTCCTCAATATCCTTCTGGACACCTTTCTTGGGCTTCTTATTTTTCGAAACTGCTTTGGGGTCCGCAGCTTCTGCCGTCGATGCCGCAGCAGGCTCCTGCTTGGCACACTTGGCTTGCAGCCTGGCCAAGACCATCCTCGGATATAGCATTGTTCAAGCTGATGAAGACAACACTCGGACTGTTCAAGGCAGCATGCCAGCATCCACCTAAAACTAACTATTCCACGAAAAGGCTCTGCATCTCACCAGTCAAAGCTGGGATATGGAGCGGCGGGGTCACCACCGAGCTGGAGCTCTCAACCTTGTGTTCATTGGAGTGCAAATGGCAACACAAAGAGACATCCCACTGAACAAATATTGGGAAGAAGCTGCATCGTCGTGCTCGGCCAAAGAAGACAGAGCAGCATCTTCATCTTCAGGTGATTGGCTGTCCTCCTCACCCTCCGACTCAGAATCCTTTGCGTGCTGGATTGCTAATGTGGCTGCACACCGTCATGCGTGGGCCAAGTGCACAAGTATAGAAATCACAAGCCCAGACTCCTCACCATCCAGGTATCCAGCCAGCTCAGCCTTCAATTCCCGGAGCTGGGCCTGATGGGAACTCCTTGCTCGACGGGCAAGGTGCTTGAACTTGGTCACCTCGGCTACAGACAGGCAAAGGAACCCATTTCGATCGGAACAAATCCCACTCTAGCTGTAAGACCAGCCGCAAGCTTCCGGATTGCTTGGCCAGTTCGACAGGCCCAGTTCTGGACGGCAGGTGCACTTATGAGCACACCTTTAGGCAAGATCTTGTTGTTGTTCACAAAATGCAGTATCGCATCGCTGTATATATAAGCGCTCTGGCGCTTGCGCGACTTCAGCTGTCCTCTCACTGCTGCAGCAATGACCTTAGTATGTTGAGCAACAAGCTTTGATCTGTATGCACTACATTCCATATCCCATGATATATTCAGATGGGGCACTCTCGGGTTGGCGATGCAATCTTTGCGTGAAACCACCTTCCTTTTTGTGAGCAGCTTGCCCGATGGGTCGATCACCATGTTCAAGCCTGCCTCAGATTGCAAATATTGAGCTGCAAGAACTCACGCAAAACAACATGTATATATATAATATAATTCTTCAAAGGTGCCGAAATGAGGGACGGCTCCTTGCTCAGCTCCTCCGAGACACGTACAGCCTCAGAGCCTGGTTCAAAGTGAACCTTTTCAGGAATCACAGCAGCCATGGCTAGCAAAAGGCGAACCCCAGTGCACAGGAAATTTGCAATGCCCGAGGTCAGGACCTCGGGAACCCTAGCTTTTGTTTAGGTCTGCAGGGCATGATCTGGCATCTGACACATGCGGAGCTCGAACAAAAAAACTGAAGCACTCGCCAATCTTATCCTGCATAATGCGCAAGCACTCACTGCACTGCTTCAGTTCCATGCTCCTGCAAAAACACGTACATTGCATGAAGCCGCCGACTGGCGCCTGAGTCATCATCTGGATCACGTGTGACCCTGCAGATCTTCGGCTTGTACTTTGCCGGCCGAGGCATCCTGCACAGAAGCTGCTCGTTGGAACAATTAAAACAACACAGAGCAGCCAAACCTTCTATAGAGGCCATACAGCAAATCTAGAATCCCGATTGTTTCCTGACCCTGGCATTCTGAAACTCTGACCGGAATCTGTTCATTCTGTACCGACCTTGATGCACCATCGCCGCTTCACAGCTTCACCAGTCCTGCACAGCACCAGCTGTTCACACACACCGTTTCTCGACACTCTTTACATTCACAGAACCCATATGTGCAGCAGAAGGGCCAAGCTGCATAGAAAAACCTCAGAACGTCGAGCTCGAAGTTGTCGAAGAGGAAAAAGGTCCTCCAAACAAAGTATTTGTCCAGGTCTCTGTTTGTCGGAAAACTGAACTTCAAGACCGCCCGGTCCTGCCCAACAATCTTGCAACGGAGCACCATGCACCCCACGTGTGGGGCCCACAGGGGTTGCAACTCCGAACTGACAGCTTGTGGAACATGCAATCTCACAGATTTATTTGTCAATGCCACGAGCTTTCAACTCGCTTGCCTGCACATGTAGAGCTGCAGACATGTAGAGCCAGCTGCACACACCGACTCGGGCGGAGTTTGCAGACACGATCACTGCAGCATGTGCGTCTCTGCGATCTTGCGAACTGCACTTGCAAAACTGCATGCAGACTTCGATCGACCTGCAGAAAGAATTTAGTATCACATCTATAGGGAATTCAGGAATTAGGGTTTTTCTCTCCCGCACTCGTTCCGCCGAAGGTCAAATCTTCCCTACGCATGCATGAGCAAAATTGGGGGAGGGGTCCCGGCATAGAGCATCATGGGCAAGATATTCTGACCAAAATATGTCGAAATGCATGAGTTGAGCCAATTCGGTGCAGTTCGGTCTTGTTCTATCCCGTGCACAACGACCCATGGCCGGTTTAAGGGACATTTCAAACGTACCTTAAAATAAGGGTCATTTGAAAAGCGCAACGTCAGCTTTTTTAAGGGTCAAGCCGTCCCCAAGGTAGTCATTAGCTGCCAGAGTCCAAAGTTGACTTCGACGCACTGCGATGGCAGCCAGTGCAAAGTTGTAACCGGAAATGTCCCACCCAAGCTCTCCCATGGCAGCCGCAGAATTCTGCCAGAAGTGTGCGCCAAGGAGTTCTCGGGCCCATGTCTCAAATAGCTCATCAAGTGCAGTCTTGGCTGCAGCAGAAAGCCCATACAACCATGAACCTAACGAGAGGACAGAGAACACCTTAGACCAGAACAGTTCAAGAACGACATGTAATGGAAGCGCATTGCCGCGGCAGATTCCTAAAAGGGATCCCAAACGATCCAAAGTATCGTTATAGTCAATACTTTGGTTTTGGGTGAGTGCTGGGCTAATTCTGGGAAGTCGCGAAGCGTCTGGGGCCAAAGTGTTGTCTCTGCCCAATGTGGCATCTCTGCAACTTTTGAGCAACGTCTGTTGACGAAAAATCAGATCATTATCTTTGGGGTTTGTCTTGCCTGGCTTCAGGATCCGAATAGCATTGAGTTGTTCAGTTAAACTGAATATTTATGCCCCACCGGATCGGTAAAAGAGAGAGAGAGAGAGAGAGAAACAAACCAAATAAAACAGAGGGCAGGAAGAGACACGGACACAAATCCCATGCCAAAGCACACACACACACAGTAAAAACAATTGAAACACCCCCCGCACACACACACAGTACACGAGACACCACACGTGACACACACACACACACACACACTGCAATACATACATATATATATATATATGTATATGTGCACTTTAAATACAGTGACACATATATGTCAAAGCTTTAAAACTAATCCCCTCCCGCACATCTAGTTCGAGAGTACACACATATATAGGGCTAGTTTTAAAACACACACACACATATGACCTACATAACAAAGACACACACAGATATATATATATATATATATATGACACACACACCCACACACACATACACACACACACACACACTTTGACACTTGCTCGCCGATCCGACGATCGTGCACGTGAAGCTTGGCTTGCATCTCTGGCCGTTCTGGGCTTTAGGGTTGATTAGGGTTCAGGGTTTTAGGGTTTAGGTTCGGGTTTGGGCGTGTCGTTCTTCTCGGTCATTCGGGAACCCAGGACCCTAGCGACCCTTAGAACCCAACCATACCCCAAGATTTTACCCTGACATCCTGAAAACTGCAGTACAAAGCAGCGTTGACATTTCCCGGCCCATGCGTGCGAAATCCACGATTGCTGCAAATTTGCAGGGCAGAAAACCCTCGAACCATATAGTAGAAACCCCTAGCTAGCTCCTAATCTCCTATATAGTACTATACATATTATGGCTTAGGCCCCGCGTGCACCGGCAGCTGCATTCAGCAGCTTCATTTCGAAGCTTCAAAAAAAGCTCCACTGCACGAAACACTCAAAGCTCCACATCTCTGCCCACCGAAGCTTGCAGCCTCGGCTGCTTGGCGAATTTATCCTCAGCCCTGGACATCAACATTAACTGTATAATTAAGGCGAGGGGCCAAAGGTAGTATCGTCGGAGCGTGCTTTTTTCCAGGCTTCTGGTGTGCACAGAGCTCGCGATTCCTGGTACGTAGTAGCAGTAGCAGTAGCAGTCTAGTAGCAGCAGTCGTAGTAGTAGTAGTAGTAGCAGCAGAAGACGACTTAGTAGTAGTAGTATTAGTAGTAATAGTAGTACTAGTAGTAGCGAGCAGTAGTAGTATAGTAGTAGTAGTAGTAGTAGTAGTAGTAGTAGTAGTAGTAGTAGTAGTAGTAGTAGTAGTAGTAGTAGTAGTAGTAGAAGTAGTAGTAGTAGTAGTAGTAGTAGTAGTAGTAGTAGTAGTAGTAGTAGTAGTAGTAGTAGTACTAGTAGTAGTAGTAGTATAGTAGTTGGTACGGTAGTCGTAGTCTAGTCGTACTAGTAGCAGCAGTGCAACAGTACATACGTAGTAGTGTTTGTTGTTGCAAGACAAGAAATTTTAAGTAGTGCTACCGGTATAAGATGGCAAGGTGCTGACCAGTCTGCCGTTGAAATCCTCCGCAGAGAACGTATGGTAGTACCGAAAGTTGTATCTTTCCCGGCTGCTGAAAAAGATCAATTCCTGGATTCCCTCAGATCGCGGCTAGAAGCTTTACGGCTTTCGGGTTTGAGGGTGCTAGGGTTATAGGGCTTACAATAATTTATGTAAAACCCAGAAAACACAAGTTAGCAGTTATCTAGTTTTTACCGGGTGGCATGAAGTTTGGGACGAACCTGAAAGTAGGGCTTCCCTTTCTCGGCATAAAGCTTCGCGAGCCAGCCGTATGCATTCAGAAACATGTCCTCGGATGGTGGGTATACCCATATAAGTAAGATAGCATATACCTCCAGCCTATATATAGCCCAGAGTCACAGCAATGCCGCATTCGGCCGATGTCCGCATCGCTAAGGTATCTCGACGCCTGCTCCACACAGTTCATCAAGTCGGCGATGTAGAACCTGGCTGCAGCGATTCATGTAGGGTTGGGGGGTTATAGGGTTCAAGGTTTACATTTAGGGTTTCTTTTCAAAATTTATAGATAAAATATTTCCCGAAAGGACAAGCAACATGCATTGACCCAAAAGTCGCATTGTCTCATCAGCGGCATGCTCCGGATCATATAGAAGGGATGTGGTGCAGTGCGAAAGCCAGCTGGTGATCACTCTGGCCTTAGCTATATTAGTTAAATGAGGTTATCGACAACACGAATATAAGTTTAGGAGCTTCCATTAAGTCCGGCGGCATTGTATGCCTTCACTCCGAGTTCAACCTCCCCGTCCTTGCCGCGAAGGATTTTCGGAGTAAACTTTGGCTGCGAGTGCACGATCTTGTGAAGTTTGCACCAGCTACAGAAGTCGGCATAGGCGGCCGCCAAGCGTTCGTTAGCTGTTCCAGCACCCCACACCTCCTGGCACGATTCTTATAAGAACTGTGACACATCGTTTGGGTTCGGGGTTTTAGGTTTGGGCTTGAGGCTTCAAGATTAAGGTTTAGGGTTTGGCGCTTTGTGGTTTTGGCTGAATACCACTGCAACTTCCCGGGGCCTTTGACATCAGGATTTCGATGCAGGCGGCACCTGCCCAAAGCATAATCCCAAGGTTGACTGTGTGCAAGCTGCACCAGCGAAGCATGCCAGCACCCCATCCAAGGATGTTGGTGATGACACCTGCGTGGACAAATTGGTTGTGGCTTCGAGTCTGGACAAGCAAATAAATAGGCTTCGTGCAATGCAACATACTTGGATTCCAGGCTTCGGGTGTATGGGGTATACTAGCTTTTGTTGCACTATAAGAACATGAACAACTTGCGGGTTTCAACCCAGAAGCTCGTACTGCCAGTATCATCCACCAAGCTTGTGCATACTTGGGCGAAGTTGTCGGGGTCCCGTCTGGGCAGAGCTTCCATCGTTGCCATTCGAGGGTCATCGAAGAATGAGTGTAGTTGGGCGTGGCAATGGTGGCATACATTGTTGCTGCTCCATCCGATTCTCTTCAACCCCATCCATTCCTAGGTAACATGATCTCTAAATGGTTTCGATTGAGAACAATTCGGGTCTCAAGGTCTAGGGTCTTGCTTTAGTTTATGCGTAGCCATTATTGTACATAAGCTGGAAATTAAACCGGTATCCGAGTCACCTTGTAAAACTTCCAGTCTGCCCTTAGCTCGGTCACAGCAGCCAGCACTGGCTCCGCTCCGGGGTCGTCGTTCGGATAGCAGCCCTGGAAGAGCTGGTTCAAGGAATCGACCACCTCAGCACAGGTAGCAACACATCGTTCAGTTCTGAAAATACATGTACTCTGTGAAATGGTTTTGGTTTGGGTTGAAATCATATGCTGATTTGGGTGCAAGCGGCAGGCCTCATAAAGGCCTGAATCGTGGAAAACCCGGTCGACAATGACTGTCAGGGATGATACTTACTGATCACGAAATCTACACACGGGAGTGGGCTTAGCTTGAGCTCCAGGGCTTCACACCTCTCTGATGATGAAAAGGGGCCAATGTGTGGCCATCGAATGTGTCCTCATGTCCAGGACCATGCCCAAACTCACTTGCGTGAGTTTCTCCTCATTCGTCCATTTTACATCATCAGCATAGAGAAACAAGGGCAGATGCTTGCAATCTCCCCCTTGGGCCCGGAGTGGATGTTGCGGACCCCAGTCTGCGTGCTCGAACATATGCACCCAATATCGCTGCATCTCTGCGGGGTCGGGCACTAGGTGCTTGATCTTCAGCAGGTGAGGAATCAATTGATGAGGGAGCACCAATGGTAGTTTCCTGATTCCCGGATAATGAGAGAACACAAACCACGATGTTGGTTTCCTAACGTGTGATATTGGGTTGAGGGTTTCATGGTTTAGGATCGAGGGTTGGGGGCCTAGGGTTTAGGGGCTTGAGGTGTAGGAAGTCTTACAGTAGGAACTTAGAGAGTTTAATGTTCATGGTTTTAAAGGGTAGAGTTTGGCATATAGCACATGGTACATACTAGGATTATTCGGAGGAGGCCTCGTCACCACAGTGGGGTCCGTTGCACTCTTCATCATTGGAACATCCACCGTAGCCAACGGCACCTTAGATTGCATCGGTGAGCATGTATGATCTTAAAATGTTGGTGAAGCTCCACATATATGTCACTCATCAAGAAGTCGTGTCTATGCTTTTAGGTAGGGTTCAGGAATTTAGGGTTTGGGGTTTGACGGTCCAGGGTCGAGGTTTTAAGTATTGGGGTCCCATCTGAGTCGATCGCCATATCCATAGCTCCACACAGAATTCTCATCGAATCTCGTTGCAAGTTTTGCGGATGTTTCCCACCAGCACCAGCCAAACGGAGTCTCCCCGCTGTCCCCGGCAAAGTGCCACCAAAACCATCAAGCTCCTGTCGACAGTTTTTTTTAGTTACAAACCTTATAGTTGGCCCTCCTAGTACTATATAGTTGGCGACACGGAACGGAACCTTCTGGGACTCTTCCAAGAGCTGCCGGGCCTCGACGAAGCTGAGGTCCTGAATGGTGCGGGCTGCTGTTGGCGTGGGAACGAAGGCAGGCTGGGTTCACTAAGCACCGGACCCCTTTACCAGTGCATCGGAGGATGTGCCGTCCCAGTGGCCCCAGGTCATCCACGGATTCTGCGGAAGCGGGGTTGTGCTAGTTACGGTACACATGCATGTGCAACACACCTCGAGGCTAAGCGTGCATTTTCGGATTGTGCTTTGAAAGCTTCCCCGGCACATTCGAGGGTCTGGCATCGCGATGCATGAAATGTAGATGGGCCGTGAGACCCAGGTTCCAGCCCGGGCCCACAAACAACAAAATCTGTGTGCACTTCTAGCTGGCTCGGAAAAGAGCACGACGATCCGAGCTGCAAGTCTGCTTCTAGATCTAGCAAAACGGCAACTCGAGTAGCCGCACAAGATGCTGCCGAGCTACCACGAATCACTAGTCCGCAGTATAAACTTATATGTGTGCCCTCAGTAGCTAGGGACTCCCGCGTGAAGACCTTAAGTTGTAATGGTGAGCCCGGCAACACCCAAACAGCTCACCAGTCCACGGCACACCTAGCCAAGCTCAGCCTTGATCACTTCTTCTTCCCACGGCCAGCCTTCGCTTTGGCTTTCGCTTTCGACTTCGGGCCCGCCTGGGCTGCAAGTGGGATGGCTCTTGTCAGCAAGCCCGAAGCTCCAAACCCCGTACCTATAGCCGAAACCCAAACCCTAACCTTTAAACCCTGAGCCTGGCCTAAACCTTAAACCCTAAACCTAAAGCCCTAAAAAAAACCTTAGCCCCTATAAACCTAGCCTCTAAGCCCTTTATAAAGACTCTTAAAGGACCCTAAATTAAACCCTAAACCTAGCTTATTTTATGCCTTATGAATATTTAGACTCAAACCCAAAGCCCAGCCTAGACCCCATACCACAGGAACCTTCTTGGCAACTGGATTTGGTACACTTATCATACAGCTCGGGTTCCAGAGGCTTGGGCGGTTTTCCTAGTTTATAACTTAGATTATGGGCACCCAGAGTGGCTGCCTGCTTTGAAGAGATGCTCCAGAGGCTTGGGCGGCTTTCCTAGTTTATACTAATTTATAGTTTGTGCACCCAGATAGTTAGCTTATGCTGTCTGCTTCTTTTTGTTTTAGATGGGTCGGGCACCAACTGCTCGGACTTAGAGAGATTATGGTTTGCCCTAAACCATCTAAGGTATGCTCTGGGACCAATTACACTGCAACAATATGCTATCTGGCGGCCGACATCTTCTTCATCGCATTCGTCGACTGCACGTAGTTGGTAATCTTTTGATTGAGAACATCTAAGAGCTCCTGAAGCCGATCACCCGAGCCCTTCTCCACCTCAGTGCTCAGCTTGTCCTTGGTCTGCTGAAGGCACTGGCTGTGGTTCTGCAGATCCTTCAGGAAGCCATCGCGGATCGGCTGCGACCTGGAATGAAGGGTGGGTCGGCAGAGGCTAAGCTAATAAGTCTAGGCTTTAGGGTTTGGCGGTGCTTAATTTCGAGACCCCAGCCGGAGATTTTACCAAGTAGGGTTTAGGGGTCCTAATTATGTGTTGGGGGTTTCGGTTCTTGGTCGAGACTTGAGGCCAAGGACTTCAAGTATTAAGATTGTTGCATCAGGGGTACATCTCCTCGTTCTGGGCGACCTCCTCCTGCAGCACCTTCGCCTCGTCTATCTTTGAAGAAGCCAGGGCAATCTTGTTCTTAGACTGGTTCGTCAGGGCAACCTTCTTCTTCTTGTCCATGGCTTCCCCCGGGGGTGCAAGGGTCGAGCCTGCCTCCTGATCACCAAGAGCCATTGGCAAGGCCATCGACGACGGCCGGCGCTGGATGCCAGCACCGTCGCCGGATCCGCTTGCAGCGGCACCGGAGCCGCTCGGCATGGCAATCTCGAGGCCATGGGCCATGGTGGTCCTGGCGGGCATTAGCGGGGCAAGCTAGAGGGTTCTGGGGCATTGTTTTTCAAACCTAGAATCACTACATTCTACAGTAGGTACTTTGGATCCTCGGGATTATTTGCTTAATTCAGCACAGTGGCATCACGGTTCGAGTGGACCCCTCATCGAGCTGCAGATCGTCTGTCTGCAAGGTCGTTGTTTTCGAAGACTTGTCGTTTCGCGTCAGGGTCGCCTCTTTAAAGGTGCGGATCAACGTCCACTCCTGTCAGGGTGATAGGGTTCAGGGCTATCATTAAAGGTTCAAGAAATATTTATACTACCTTTTTCCCACTGGTGCCTTACATCCAGGCAAATCCGGATGTTTCAACACGAACGGAGCTTCCTGGCTATCCTCGGGTAGACTCGCTTGGAGAGCCAGCTTTGAGCGGTATATCTCCTCTGCATGCTCGTCACCCTCCTTGGAGCGTAGGTCACACAATCTCACATAATGCTCCTCGCCTTTCATGATCTTTTCAACGGAGTTCTCTATCTTGCAGACGATGGCCGATGCCATCCAATTGCCGCCTGCTTTGAGGTACTCCATGAAGAGGTCGTCCAACACCCGTGAGCCTGGGGGCATCGTAGTATTATGAGCAGAACATCGAACATAATTATATTTTGTAGTAGGACCGGTGCGTTTCTTCGCATTACATTATTGATGCAAGCTTAGGACCGGTGCCTCGCTTTGCATCGACCGAAGCTTCCACGACTGCTGCTGGGCAGTTGTTGCCTTGGCATCAGTGGCTTGAACTAATTATATGGTTTTGACCCAGAATATTTAGGGGTTTATCTAGGTTTTGAGGGTAGGCTGGTCTAAGGCTTTAGGGTTTTGTTTGTAATGTGAATGTGTGATGATTCAGAGCCAGCACACTGTTCAGTATTGTATGAAGTTTGTTGGATCTGGCACGGGTAAATTTGGGCCTGGGCTTGAGGGGTTTAGGGGGATGTACGTTAGGGTTTTTTTCGGGGCCACCAAATATAGCTTGAGGCATTTAAGAGTTTAAGGGTTTAGGGGTATGGGGTCGCGGTGAAGACTCTATCTATGGGACTATATAGGGATTATTTTACATAGTCGGGTGCACTTCGGATCGAAGGAGTCAGTTCAGGGCTTAAGGAGCTTAGAGATTTCAGGGTTCCGTAAAACAATGCGAAGCACTCCGGATGGACCTGTGGAACTTCATGAAAACATTGTGAGCCACCCTCGTCATCCACTGCTCCTGGGATTCGCCTTCCTTCTGGGTTAGCGTTGCTTCCTGCCAAGAGAAAGGTTTCGGGCTACAGGGTTTAAGGGCGGCATGAACCCAAAACTGTCCGGATTCCTTCGATAATTCTACACTAATTAATTGGACCCCAGCACCCCGAAAACCGGCCCCGGGGCTAGCACCCTTTGCAACAAGTGAAACTCGGGTCCTTCAAGTCGAAACAGTTGGGCTTCTCCAAAGCTGCGAAAACGGCATCCGTTCTTTGCTGCGTCTTGCTGGGGCCGGTGGCCAACTGGAGCCCTGCTGGATCCTGCTGATTGCCTGTTCCCTGTGTGGCTTCTGCTTTGTTCGGGACCCCTGGCTTCGAATCCAATCCTTGCTGCTCGGCTTCCTGGCTTGTTCCCTCCACGGCTTGTGTTTGGCTCTGGACCCCTGGGTCTGATCTTTGCGTGGCTTCTGCTTCGTCCAAAACCCCTGGCTTCGAATCCACTCCTTGCTGCTTGGCTTCCTGGCTGCCTGTTCCCTGTGTGGCTTCTGATTTGTCCGGGACCCCTGGCTTCGAATCCAATCCTTGCTGCTCTGCTTCCTGCCCTGTTCCCTCCATATGCATGGCTTCTGCCCTCCGGGACCCCTGGCTTCGAATCCAATCCTTGCTGCTCGGCTTCCTGCTCTGTTCCCTCCATGGCTTCCGCTTCGTTGGGGACCCCTGGCTCCGACTCCACTCCTTGCTGAGCGGTTTCCTGCTCCTCCACCAAGGTCTCCGGCAGCGGGAGCGTGGATGGCTCCTGGGCACGGTCATAGGACGTGTGATCCTACATAGTGGTGCTAGTATATGTGGTGGTGGTGGTGGTGGTGGTGGTGGTGGTGGTGGTGGTGGTGGTGGTGGTGGTGGTGGTGGTGGTGGTGGTGGTGCTGGTGGTGGTGGTGGTGGTGGTGGTGACGGCGGTGGTGGTGGTGGTGGTGGTGGCGGTGGTTTGATAGCGTTAGTGGTAGTGGCAGTGGCAGTGGTAGTGGTAGTGGTAGTAGTAGTGTAGTAGCAGTACTAGTAGTACTAGTACTAGTACTAGTACTAGTACTAGTACTAGTAGTGCTAGTACTAGTAGTAGTAGTAGTAGTAGTAGTAGTAGTAGTAGTAGTAGTAGTAGTAGTAGTAGTAGTAGTAGTAGTAGTAGTAGTAGTAGTAGTAGTAGTAGTAGTACTAGTACTAGTAGTGCTAGTACTAGTAGTAGTAGTAGTAGTAGTAGTAGTAGTAGTAGTAGTAGTAGTAGTAGTAGTAGCAGTAGCAGTACAGTGGTCGTAGAAGATGAAGAAGTAGCAGGAGTAGTAGTACTCATAGTAGATAGCATGAGTACTGTAGTAGTACAGTAGTAGTGGTAGTGGTAGTGGTAGTGGTAGTGGTTGGTAGTGGTAGGGGTAGGGGTAGTGGTAGTGATAGCGGTAGCGGTAGCGGTAGCGGTAGCGGTAGTGGTAGTGGTAGTGGTAGTGGTAGTGGTAGTAGTAGTAGTAGTAGTAGTAGTAGTAGTAGTAGTAGTAGTAGTAGTACTAGTACTAGTACTAGTACCAGCAGCAGCAGCAGGAGTAGTAGTAGTAGTAATACATAAGTCCAAGGGGCATGTGTAGGACTGATAGCTTTAGTTTCTGAAACTTTGGATGATTGGTTGAAACTTTGGGCTGAGGGTTCAAGGGTTGCAGGTCAACCTTATTTCGGCAGGCTCTACGATGTGGAGTTTCGGGTTATAATTGGGGGGTATTTTGCTCGCATCCAGAGGACCCAGGCCTCTAGAGAGAAGTTAGCCATAGATTCCTCCAGCTCGTTCATGAAGAGCACCTCGTCGTCCTCTACCGGAATATCCCCCAGGTGACCAAAGTCCCGGAACAGCCCCCATAGGCCTTCAAAGCAGACGACTGCTTTGTCGATGGCCACGAGTGCAGCCATCTCCTTTCGGTCCAGGTGACTTTGGATCTCTGCAATCTTCTTGGCCCTCCACTGCTCCGTGGCTGTAGCACGTCGGTGCAATTGGTCCTCGGTCAAGTCGCCGCTGTCCAGCTGTTGCCGAAGCTTGTGGATCATGTGCTCGGATTGGTTGTGGACTGCCTCCGTCATGGTTTTGCTTTTGTCCTTCAGAAGCTCGAACAAACCAACCTCATTCCAAGCTGCATTGATCAGTTGCAGATTCCACGGCAAGCCCTTGGGATCCAGAAGCAAGTCGCTCCTGCAATCATCCATCAATACAACACCTTGCTTCGGATGCCGAGGCAAGGCATCCTGCATCCACGACATCATCGCAGCAGCATCTTTGACACGAATCACTTCTTCAAGAGAGGGCCACTGCTTGTCCTGACACGGCATCCCATAGTAGCCCTCGAAGATCAACCTCCGGACACTTGTCGAGGGGTCCTCGTGTGCCTCCGGAAAATCCCCCAGCACCAAAGTGCTTGTTGAGCGAGCCACCGTGGTGAGGCTGTCCGGCCTGCGGATCGAGGAAGTGCTGAGCTGCACCGGCGACGAGCGGATTGGGCCTGCATACATTAACAAAGCACAATTACAATTATAGGGTTTAGGGTCTATAGGGATTGGGGTTTAGGGTAGGCACACATCCTAAAAAGCAAGTATGCCTAATCCTCTATGAAAAGAACCATTTATCTAGCTCAAAACCAAACAGCACCCTCTACAATGAAGCTAGACATGCATTTTGACTACATATAGGGTAGATAAGAAGCATTTAACCTAAAGGATGCACATAAAACCTGTTTGGGAATTATTCCATAAAACCTGTTTGGGAATTATTACAGGGGTAATGATATATAGAGACCGCCTGGCGCTTCCGGAGGCTCATCAGCAGCAGAACTTGGCACCTCCAGCAGGGACTCACAATTGGTTAGAACAAAGCCAATGAAGCTATGGATCAGTACTATTCAGGGTGTTGCACTTTGAGTTTCGAGTTCAGGATTTAGGGTTTAGGGGGTTTAGGGTTTAGGGGGTTTAGGGTTTAGGGGGGTTTGGGGTGTAGGGTTTAGGGTTTATACTATATAGCTATACGTACAGTACATGTTGATGTGGCCGCGGCCTCTTCAAAGAGTGTCCTCCGGGCTTTCTTGTACTTAACGGGTGTGTAGCCTGGCTTCATGGGTGTGCCTTTGGCAGGGATTGGCGTAGAGCCCGACATGTGCACATCCTTGGCTGGGCTCGGAGGTTTTGCGGAGGCCTTTGGCACAGGCGGGCTCATGTTGATATCAGCATCGGGTTGGCTCTTCACTCCCTTCTTGAAGGGGGTGCTGGGAGGCTCTTTCATCGGCACTTTCGGAAAGCCAGCTTGTCCCGAGGCTGGCGGGCGGCCCATGACTGCAACACTGCCGGCTTTGATGCTGCCTGGTGCAGGCTGGGCAGCTGTTTTCGGCGTCTGCGTGGGCTGCACGGGTGGGGCCTGGCCTTTCGGAGTGGCGGGCTTGGAGGTCGGAAGTTCTCTCTTCGTCGGCACCAGCGGAGAACCTCCTTGGGTTTAGGGTTTATAGGGATGAGAGAGGAATTCAGGGTTTAGGGGTACGGGGTTTAACTAATATTAGCATTCAAAGCTAGACTTTACAGTTCAAGCCTAGAAGCCTTTGGTTGCTGTCAGCTTCAAATCCACCGGACCTTTAAGGGCTGGAGGCGGAGATGTCGTAGGCTTCTTTGCAGCAGGTGCACCGGGCACAAACGGCGTCTTGCCACTCATGCGTCTCGTCGGCTTTGCTGCTGCTTGTGTCCCACCAGTGTCTCCGGAACCTGTATGCAGCGGTCTTCTTGCTTGATTACAGCTTACTCTATTTAAACTATATGAACATCCCTGCCAGCCTTCTATGCCTGCAGCTTTCAAAGCTTCTGCAACCTCATCAGCGATCTTCTTCTTGCCCTGCCCGATAGGTTCAGAATTTGGGGATGGGCTACTGGTTGTATAATGGTGCTTGGGCTTGAGGATTGTGATATGAGGTACAGGTACATGTAGAAGTAGCTATGATCACGAGGATGTGGCCTCAAAGCCTTGGTCTTAGATTACTAAGATTTGATTATACCACACGTTATGGATCTGAAGTGAAGCCATTTATGGGCTGAGGGTGCAGGGGGTCTGGGCAATGGTTGGGGTTTGCTAGCTAGGGATCGATCATATACACACATGATTTGGGATTTGGGGGCTTCGGGTTAGCGGCTTAAGCCGGGGCCTGTGCTTGCTTGGGTACTCCAGCGGCCCCCGTGGAAGCCATGGCACCAACTAACGCCCACTAACGGTTCCTAACGGTCAAAAGTCTCCCAGACAGCCCTTTGAACCCCAAATAACGCTCCCTAACGGTCCGGACCGAATCCCAACTAACGGCCCCTAACGGTTGCTAACGGCCAAAAGTGTCCCAGAGGCTCCCTTGAACGCCAAATAACGCTCCCTAACGGCCGTGATTTTGACCCAAACTCCACTAACGGCAAATAACGGCTGCTAACGGCGGAAAGTGCTCCAAAGGGCCCTTTGAACGCCAAATAACGCTATTTAACGCCTTCGGTGGTTTTCTGCAAGGGAACCCTGTGTTTGCAGCAGGGACTGCTCCGATAGTCACATTTGAGCAAATCAAGGCCTCGCGTCACAGGCTTCGAAGGCATCCCTCTCTGCATGTGCAGCCGGACATGTACCGTAGCATGTGCATGATCTTCATACTAAAAGGTTCCGAAGTACTTTGACGATCTGGGGAACCCAAACCACTAGTATAGTAACCCCTAGCAATCTATACTGTTAACATTTCATTTGGACCCTGAAGGGAACTCCAATGTCGTCGGATTATCTTGATCATCGACATCCATGGATCACCTACATGCAGCCCCTTGGCATTATAGCAGAAAGCCACACGAGCTGCTTTATTGTCCGATCTAGCAGCGATACATGCCGATGCGACAACAAACATCTGCTGTACATGTCCAGTGCAACCCGAGCACCAGCCAGATAAATGTAGCTACACATACTATATGTAGACTGCATGATCAGAGGAGGAAAGCCCCAAAATCTTGCTAATGATTCAGCTATCAAATACCCCGGAAAGGTTTTATGATTTGGTTTGGCCGATACTTTGCCGATACCTCGATCGACTCTGGCTGGGTGGACATGTGCCACTAAACTTCACGACAAGTGTCTCTCATCGTGATCACTTCGAGGGCCATAGCAAGCAGTACGTATAATCAGTATTCGTTTCAAGACAATATATTTAAACCAATTGAATTGGACCCCTGAAGTCGATCCACAGCAGCCATTGCAAACGTGAGGCGTCGATTGCATCGATGGCCATGGGTGCCTGAGTTGCACGGTTTATGGCTTGGGGCTTATTTAAGGAATTGGGTTTAGGGTGTTGGGCTTTGGGTTTTAGGTATCCATTACACAGACATAGTTTCAAAGTTAGTAGACATATAGCTGATGTGTGCATGCATATACTGTTTCGGGGGCGGGCGAAGTGGGCGACAGATTTAGTAAAATAGGTTTCGGGGAGGGCGAAGAGTAGTTTTAAAGCGGGCCGGGCAAAGCGGGCGACACTAGCAAAGCATTTATTTAGTACTTAAATATGTATATGTATATAATCAATATATATATATATATATATATATATATATATATATTATAAATATATTATATATATATATATATTTATTTAGATATCCATACATATATATACATATATATATATATATATATATTAAGCCCAAAAGGCTCCATGTAGCCATGTATAGTATAGGCTTAAACCCTAAAGTACCCAGACAGGAACCTCTTTAAGGCCTAAGTAAAACACTACAGGGGTACATGGAGCCTTAGGTCAAAATACAGAGAGAGAGAGAGAGAGAGAGAGAGAGAGAGAGAGAGAGAGAGAGAGAGAGAGAGAGAGAGAGAGAGAGAGAGAGAGAGAGAGAGAGAGAGAGAGAGAGAGAGAGAGAGAGAGAGAGAGAGAGAGAGGGAAAGAGAGAGAGAGAGAGAGAGAGAGAGAGAGAGAGAGAGAGAGAGAGAGAGAGAGAGAGAGAGAGAGAGAGAGAGAGAGCGAGAGCGAGAGCGAGAGCGAGAGCGAAAGCGAGAGCGGAGAGCGGGAGAGTAGGAGAGCGACAGAGAGAGAGAGAGGGAGAGAGAGAGAGAGAGAGAGAGATTAGTCAAACCCCTACACCATAGCCCTGGCGAAACAAAGAGAGAGTTCAGGGTTTAGGGTTTTTGGGTTTAGGGCTTAGGATGTGATCAGGCCGATCTGTCGAGACTCGGTGGGCCCCGTTGGAGTCAGCAATGCATAGCCAGGTGGTCCATTCTAGATCCCCAGCAGCCTCAGGCCGAAGGATTCTTAATTGGCCCCAAAACCAACTCAACCCAACTTCCCATGATCAACTGGGGGCTTTTCAGGAGGTGATTTTGTTCTTCTGCTGAAGATTTGACATATGGGGCGTAAGATAGTAGTACTTATGCACAAGGTTCGATCTGTATGCTAAACCTATATACAGGTTTGAACCTTGACAACGTGTACTGCGAACCCCTATAATATTAGATACAAGCTCTTCATGTCTAGACTGGAGGCGGCACCCAACCCAAAGCAAAACCCTGAATCCGGAACCCACGATTCGCTCAGCCAGCCCAAATTCATGCACAACTTGAGCTCCCATTCAATCTTGTCATGGCAGATCTCTAGAACCTTGACAGGAAATGCTAATTTTACCAAGAATCAGTCGTTGATCCACCTGATCAGGAATGTCGGTACCTGGGCCGGACCCAATGGAATAACACCCTAAACCCCAAAGCTAAAAGCTTTAAAGCCTAAGCTGCTAAACAATGTAAAGTCTTCGTAAGTGTGCCCTGTCGCGAGTCCATGAAATCGCCAGTTGTCCCACTGTCCCGCTTGCACACAGCGGAAGGCTTTAGAGCTGTAGCTAAGGCGAATCGACACCAAGCATGTGTACATGGATCCTACGAAAATCCTTGAGACAATGATCGATTGTCTGAACCCAACACGACCGCTGCTGAATCACAGATCCTACCCTGCCCTAGGCGTGGGCGGCTCCAGCATTTCTAGCAGCACGTTTGAGCTCGATTCCGGAATCCCAGACTTGCAGACACGGAGGGATGGGCCGTGGCGTCATCTTAGTCTCTAGCTGCGGACCTCCAGGTCCGTGTACAGGTAAGGTCCGGTTTGTAATTGTTTAAGGTCTTACGGTTGATGATAGAAATCCTGCATTACCTTAAGGACCCTAAACTATGGGAATTATGATATATTCCTTACTATGGGTCAGGCAGGATTTACATCATCAACCGTATAATATTGGGGTCAGGGTGTTGGGGTTTAGGGTTGGGTTGTCTTCTTCAATTTTGGGGGAGAGTGGTTTCGCAGTTTTGGGGCATTGGGGCTTTGGGGTACCCTGATGTAAAGGCCTTGTCTCCGAATTAAAGGGGCTCCGTTGCCATTATTAGAACATATTTACACGTACAAACACTCACTCATGATACACCCCTGCATGCATGCATGCCTATACATGACAATGTACATACATACTTGACAAATATCTATATATATATATAGACACACGATACGTATACATATATATATATATACATACACCCACACACAGAATATACATATATACATACGGGAGTTTCCGAAAATAGGGGTACCTTATTCTAATCCTTATATACTAATAAGGATCCTACTATTTGGGATAGTACATTAGGGTCCCCTATGTTCGGAACCTCCCATATATGCATGCATGCATCTCGATACACACACACACTACATGCACAAATACACTATCAACACGTGTGTGCCTTTATAAAACTATACATACAGAAGAGTTGCTTCCACACATACTGCCATGCATGCTGACCGAAATAGGATTACATATTGCATGGGGCACACATACACATGTTCAATCTCACTGCAATCTGAGAACCCTAGGCCAACCAGGAATTTAGCTTGGCACAGGGAATGATGCTTAAAGCTACACCCACCCCATCTGTACATTCCGATGTGCGGAGGTCGCACAAGGTCCGACGGCTGACACTTTTAGTAAAGCGAGCCTTCAATTAAAATTCATCCGAGGGTGCACCACAAGGCCCTGCTACACGAATCGAGGGTGCCCAAGTGTGTTACGGCACTAGATCGAACATATACATATGTGTGCACAAAACCCTAACCTCTAATGCCCTAGACTGAAGACCCCGGGCCCAAGCTCACATCCCAAGACCTTCAAGCCCTAGCATTATATAATAGTCGCACCCGACTCGGATCCAGCATCCTAGGAAAAAACACCTACGGCGTCTCTTCGTGGCCCACTGGCTGCGGCTTCTCCTCCCAGCCGGCGATGATCTTGGCGAGGAACCACCTGGGCGGCAAATTAGGGTCGTCTAGGGTCCAGCGTTTAGGGTGCAAGGCCTACGATTGTGGGTTTAGGGTTTGGAGTTCTGGGGTTTCAGAATGTTAATATAGGGCCCTTTTGGAAATTACTTGGAGGGGCAGGGGACTTTAAGTAAGTCCTATAGGTGATACGGGTTTAGGGTTTGGAGTTCTAGGGTTACAATAGGCAGGGGACCTTTTAGTAAGTAGGTGATACGTATAGGATTTGGTGTATTTCCATTTCCGGTATGTATATAACTCTGAAACTATGTATCAGTAAGCCCCCTAATTCAAGAACAGCCACATCTGCGGCAGCGGGCCTTTGCTCCAAGCCACAGATGTTCCTCCCTTGTTGTCAACCTGGGCAGTTAATTTGATTCAGCTGGTTCAATTACACACCTATTTCGTATTTTGATGTATTGTCATGGATCAGGCTAGGTGGCCTTGTAGTCCGGATCCCGAAGCACAGTGTGGTTCACGTAGAAAGTGTTGTCCATCAGCCGTACGGTGATGCTTTTACATGCTGCTCGTGGGGCGTGGGTCACGTCGGGCTTTGGCACGGCGAAGGTCCTTACCAATATTAAAGGCTGATAGTAGTACTAGCACATAGTACATTTGGATAGTTCCTTTGCAGCGAGTATAACACACTAGTTGCAAGTAAAGGTCACTTGCTTGTACTCGGAAAACGAGAAACCAGGCAGGTCGGCGGCAGGCGGCTTGCAGTCTTTCAAGGACAAGTCTTGAATCATCTCCCAAGCCTCCGAAGCCTTCTTGAGATCGGCGGCCTTTTTCTCATCCGAGACCTTCTTGTTCCCCTGGCTCCTGCTTTTTGCTTTCGGCTTCGGAACCGGCTCCTGATCATTATTCGGCGGCTCCGGATTCGCTTCCTGCGGATCCGTCTTCGGATCCGTCTTCGGATCCGTCTTCGGATCCGTCTTCGGACCCGTCTTCGGCTTTTTTGCTTTCTTTTCGCGAGCCAAAGCCTTTGCCGCGGCTTCCTTCACGTGATTGGTCTAGCACATACATGTAGGGTTTAGGGGTTTAGGGTTTAGGAATATTACATCCGAAGCCTCAGAAAATCGAACCTTGAAATCCAGACACTCCCCCTATAGCTATACAATCTTAAACCGTTAAAGATAGCGTGTGTATGTTTCCATATATATGTGTACAACACTAGCTAGTATGTGTACTATATATATATATAGAGTACACATACTAGTGTTGTACACATATATATGCTAATAATATATATATATATATATATATATATATACATATATATATATATATATATATAGATCCCAAGTTTTGTCATTGTGTATTCCCATGATCTATATATATATATATATATATACATATAAATCGATACTATATACTATTTTGAAGCCTGCAGAACCATACTAGTACTATATATATATATATATATATATATACGAACCCTACACACCCCAAGCTTTAAACCTATTTGCAACCTAAAGCATGCAGAGCATGCACAAAAGACACCCTTGCCCTGATTTGTATGCATCTTTATACCAACCCGCCTACACACCCCGAACTTACATATTATACTTCAGTAGGCCTTGACCCAAAACTCGAAAGTCCCACTCCTTGCGATGCGTATCGCGAGCATCGGCTTGCTTCCCCCGCAGGCCAGCAAATCCGCCGTCTGCAGCTGCAACTGGCACGTCCAGTCCAGCAGGAAGAGGCAACACCGTGGCGGGGTCGATCAGCGGTGCCCTGTCCTGCCGGAAAGAGTTTTAGCACATCCGATATGTAATGTTCCCGAAAGCCATTATAAGCTCCCCTCCTTGTAGGCACCGTTGCTTACACGAGGGGCTTCGTTCGGGGCTGGCACCTTTCGATCGAGTCTGATTATTGGGTACAGTACCATGGAAACTCGTGCAAGGCTTTGGATGGCTGCCTCTGCATTGGCGGGGACTTCGGCATCGATATCATCTGCTTCCTGGGAATTTATAAATTCTCGAGAAGGACCAGGTACCCTAGCTAAGATGGCGCTTTTGATTCGATATGGGCCGGGGTGCGTTCAAGTCATTCTCCAGCTTTCTCTTGCAACTGGTCCGCGGGACCTGCAGCGAACCGGCGATTTTATGTAAGGTTTAGGGGTTTAGGATTCAGGTTGCAGTGTTATAGGGAGAGAGAGGGAGAGAGAGACACAGACAGGTGGACACCAAACAGACACACACACACACAATCACACGGAGACACACACACACACAGATACATATACATGTACACACAAAAATGTTTATACACCTGTTTCTGGGCATAGATATTTAGAGCAAACTTGACATACATACATGCATACATATATATATATATATATACTATACATATACACACAGACCTTATTTTTTTGGCATACATTCAGACATATGCATACTAACAGACATACGTACTCATGATACTCACTCAGTCACATTAATCCACACGGGCACCCCCCACACACACACACACAAACACACACACACACACACACACATACACGAGCTCGTGGACACACACACACACACACATACACACACACGTACCAAGAAACCGAAGGGCTAGGCTGAATACACGGGCATACAAACGGCACTCCTAGCTATATAGATAGTGTCTTGCCATCGAAGGCACCTCCATCCCAGAATCATCGCCGCCAGTGTCCGTCGCCGCAGTAGTGGCCTGAGCATGCTACCGTGCATACATACAAATGTGCTAGGATGTATAATGCCATCGAAGGCACGAGCTCCATCCTAGAATCATCGCCAATGTCCGTCGCCGCAGTAGTGGCCTGAGCATGCTACCGTGCATACATACAAATGTGCTAGGATGTATAATGCCATCGAAGGCACGAGCTCCATCCTAGAATCATCGCCAATGTCCGTCGCCGCAGTAGTGGCCTGAGCATGCTACCGTGCATACATACAAATGTGCTAGGATGTATAATGCCATCGAAGGCACGAGCTCCATCCTAGAATCATCGCCAATGTCCGTCGCCGCAGTCGTGGCCTAAGCATGCCCTACATACAAACATGCTAGGATGTATACACGGGCATACAAACGGCACTCCTAGCATTGTCTTATGAGCCATCGAAAGCACGGCCTCCATGCTAGAATCACCGCCAATGTCCGCCGCCGCAGTAGTGGCCTGAGATGCTACCGTGCCTACATACAAAAATGCTAGGATGTATACTTGGGCATAGAAACGGCACTGCTAGCACTGACATGCCATCGAAGGCACGAGCTCCATCGTAGAATCACCAATGTCCGTAGCCGCAGTAGCGGCCTGAGCATGCTACCATGCCTACATACGAACATGCAACACCCTAGGCCTCGAGACAAAAACACACACACACACACACACACACCACGTAGCTTTCAAGGCACCCGCGTGAAAAGCCACACACACACACACACCCTTTTCTTCAAGGGCACTCCATCCATCTGCACATCGGCAGGAGGGGCGGGCAATTCCTTAGATTTTAGATTAAACCGGACCATCATATTATATACCTATGCGAAAGCACATAAACCCCACGTTGCAGCAAGGCACCAGGTCCATCGATCCTTGCTCCGGAGCAGCAGCAACCTTAGCTACGAAGGCATCTGAACCATCCCAACAATGCCGATGCCCTGGATTTTTAGCTTCTTGAGCTTCCTGGCTGAAATCCCACAAGGACTCAGGGAAAAGTTCTGACCGCCACAAAATTCTGCATATACTCTACACACGAATATACGGCTTACATTAATAGCACACAAACACACATGCACTCAGACCTCCGTCTGGTGTTTCGGCCCATTACTTACGTATGCATGCAATTCATGGCCAGGCACACGATCCTTCTCGGCACTCGTGCCGTCATCATCATCCAGAGCAATCACAGCGTCCTCGGGAAAGGATTCTGTCGGCGCATTCTTGAACCTCCCTCCGGGTCGACCCCGAACGACCTAAAACAACAGCCTCCTAAGCCCTAGATGCTATCCTTAAAACTGAAACCTTATCTTAGGGGGTCGACCCCGAACGACCTAAAACAACAGCCTCCTAAACCCTAGATGCTACCAATAAACTGAAACCTTATCTTAGGGGGCTTCCTCGGACGGGCCACGGATGATCCTAACGTCAACCTCACACATCTAGTTATAAACCCTGATGGCGAAAACCCTCACAGCCCAAAACACACACTGATCGCTAGACCCCAAGAACCCTAAGCCCTAAAGCAAGTTTTGGGGATTCCTGCTTTCAACCCAGGCACAGGAACTATATATAGGCATGAAAGCAACATTGCAACCATTCAAACAAACATTGAGGCTGATTGGTTCGAACCCCGGTCGCAGCTTGACATGCAAACACAGCTGTGTTAGCAAATTTCTAATTTAGGTATGCGAGCTATTTCTGGTACGTGTGAATGCCCTCAGTTGCAATGAAATTACTTACCTGGTCTACGGCCTCGTCTGAAAGTTGAAATGCAAAGAGCTGTGCAATCACACTATGCTAAATAGTCGAAGATACAGAATCCATCCCAGCACTCGCGGCAGTCACCTGGTCGCAGGCCTCAGATGTTTATGTCATCGTCACTAGTTAGCATGCAGTGCATGGATAGACATATATATATATATGTGTGCACATATACTGATCATACACATACATGCACATATACACGGCACAAGCCACATGTACAGTGCTGCACCAACATGCAATGCATCATGAGTAGTGTTTGCTTAGCATCAAAGGCACAAGCTGAGAGCTGTCCCCGATCTCGCGATCGGCAATCGGCAGCTCTAGGTCCATTTCCGCAAGCATCCTGTTCAAATCATCCGCCTCAGTATATGCAAGCATGTATATGTACCTGTACCCATTAGTTATATTATAATACGAGCATTGGAACTGTGAACTAGCGGTTACAAGGCACAAGCTCCTATGTACAGACAATAATACTTGACCTGCGAACTCTACTGACTCTAACTTGCATGTGCAAGGCACAAGGGTGCAAGGGTCGTCCCTCGAGGAACTTGAGCACTCGGAGCCCTCGCGTGCAGAAATGCAGCTGCTAAATTACTTGATTCATGGATGATGGACCGGACTCGTATTTTAAGGCCCCTTGTTATTCAGTCCTTGAGAAGCCAGTCGGGCAGCTCCTGAATCCTGAATCTCCCATCGTGTCGATTGCGTCGGTCCTCCTTAAAGCTGCAGATCTGACGATTTTCAAGACTCAATATAAGAATAATCTGGGGGCCCCAATATTACAATGCAGCCGTGAGTCCAGTTCCCGGTTCAGCAAGTCCTTCTGTCGGATGGTCTCCTGCAGGATCGGATCTAGAATCTACATATTATTGACGATTAAAACCAGTACTGGTGCTATCCTGGTCAGCTTCACGAGCATCCTCGCTTTCGTTGTCACTGTCATCGATGATGACCTGCTGCGGATGGAACCCCACCAGTAAGCCCGCGAAAACCCTTCAACCTATAAAAGACAATTACTTCTGGACCTGGTCATGCAACTCGGGACGGGGGCAATCGGCATCCATTCCCCGCGTTTCCTGCACACACACAGGAAGTATATGTTTTAAACCCGTGAGCAACTGGAACCCCCATTGCAATGCAGCCGTGAGTCCGGTTCCCGGTTCAGCATGACTTTCTGTAGGATGGTCTCCTGGATCGGACTTACATACAATTTACGGATATGCTTCATCATCGATCGGTTAAACTATGCTATCCTCGTCGGCTTCACGGGCATCCTTGCTGTCGTTGTCAATATCATCGGGCTCCCCAGCCTGCTGCGGATGGAACTCCACTGTAAACCCACGAACCCCTCAACCCAAACCTAATTGCACCTGGCCATGCGACTCGGGAGGGGGGCAATCGGCATCCAGACCCGGACCGTCCTGCACAATAGTTTATGTTTGGAACCCATCAGCACCACGAAACCTCTGGCCTCAGCCTCGCAAAGCTCATCGGGCATCGGGCCACCTTCACCGGTAACCTTGGATGTCCGACAAGCTTAAACCACAAACTCAAACACACACAACCTCGAAAAGCACGAAGCCACAACTGCGATCCCAACAGCATCACCATCGGTATCATCATCATCGAAGATCTCAAAGATCCCATCACGATCTTTGTCCACCTGCTCCTCATCCTCGTCCATAACATCGAGCACCTGCCGGGCTTATGTTCGCGTGAAAGATATGCATGGAAACACACACAGATAGTAATGAATAGATAGTACTATGTTTTATGGAAGCACCTCTGAGCTCACACTCGACTCCGACAGTTTCCGTTGTGGTTTCTCGGGAAGAGATCGGCCGTTCACAGCCAAGTGGATGCCCTTAAGGACTGACATCTCATCGCTCCTGATATTCGACATATATGCATGTACATGTTGGATCGCTCAGATAAGTTAATGAGACAATATGCAGGTCCGGCGGTCCTTGCGTGGCACGTTCTGCTGACTGACTGCACGACATATGCAGCCAGCCAGCGTAGCCGCGTGCCCTGGACATCTGCCCAATCCTTCACCTTCTGCTTGCAATTTTTCTCCACATTCTGCAGCTTGTAGCAGCAACTTAAGTAGAGAACCGCCGCCCTGTGCTCCGTCGCCGAAATGAGCTGTTTCCGCTCATGCACATCTTTGAAGAGGTGGGCCGCGTAGACTTTCATGATATTAAAGTTCTTTTCCGACGTGAAATCTTCTTTCGAAATGTTAGTGTCGAAGATGTCTACCAGGCGGGTTTCCTCGGTTTCTCGCACACGTACATAGACTGTCGAATTATAGAATGTACACGTACATTAATCGGAACATGCCAGCTTATTACAATTGAGTCGCCTTGTCCTTCTTCAGATCCTCCAGCCGGGACTCCACCACCGGGCGGAGGGCAGCAACGATCTTCAAAGCCGAATCCTGGGATTCGGAGATCTGCATCGGGTCGGGATTAGCTGCACATGATAGTACTTTTATGCTGACTAGTTTCGCTCACGAAGAAGCGGAGCGGCCGCAACACTTGCTTGCCGGTGATCAGCTCACCGGTGCTAGCACACCGCCGCACACCATCTAGGATCTTGAACTCTTTCTCCGGCATGCCGGCAGCGGATCGAAACTTCGAAGGTTGTCTGAAATTACCCAGCCCGATTCGGCACATGATGCATATATGCAGACTAGCTAGCATGCACACATCTATGGCCCCTGCAGACCGAATGCAGCTCGGACTAGTGCTAGCATGCAGCATGCACACATGTTCGCTTGGCCCCGAAAACTTGCAGATGTACATGGACTGCAAGCGATCATATCACTCATCTCACAGCAGACTGCAAGCGATCGAATCACTCATCTCACAGCAGATCATGAGCACACACACACACACACAGAGCTGAGTGCTGAGGGTGGGCGCACCTGATGCCTTCCGCTTCTTGGCACACTCTTGAAGAATGTTCCAGCGCCCCGGCATTGTACATGTAAAAATGCAGTCAATTACGGAACCGAGCTCTAGACATGTAGACATTTATAATCTTCACACATATACTGTACGTACGATGTGGGGCACATACCGATATCATGATTCGAGGTATGTGGCATGGCATGCATGCACTCGCTCTAGATCTACTATATATCCGATCCAGCCTGTACATGCAGGCGAGCGATCTGTATTATGTATTAGTACTATCGTACCGCAGTTACACACATGGATTCGAATCCTGCAAGCTGGAATTAGAGGCGTACCTGCTCCAGGTTCCTCCAGCAGATAGCACGGCGGACATCGTTGATATGCAGTGCATGTCCAATCAACAATGGGACCTCGAAAATTCGTGAGACACCCACTACATGCCTAGACACACACACACACACCCACACCGGCGAAAACAACACCTGCAAACAACGACCCACACTGCCGCCGCACACACACACACACACAACTTACAGTACTAGTACTTAACAACCCCACAGTACACACACACACACTTGTACTATATGTATAGTCTATATATATTTTGTTATTTAATGACGGACACCCCCTATATTGCATACATGTACACAGTTTTAAACAGCGTACACAGACATATCGAGACAAAATTAGAAAAGCAGTTCAGGATTCTGTAAAATATAAATGGTATAAATAATCAAACCCAACCCATCAAAACGAGCGAGGTCTTCAAGCCCCCGCCAAATCCATGGACGGCAAACCCAACCCAGCAAGAGCGAGGTCGTAAAAAACCCAGGCAAACCCACCCCTATCAAGAGTGAGGGTTTCAAACCCCGCCAAATCCATCAACGGCAAACCCATCCCACCAAGAGTGAGAACTTGAAACCCGTACCGATGCAAGTCGTAGCGTCTCAAGCTTGATCCAAACGTGTCATTCATCCTTCGAAACCCACCCATCAAGAGAGAGGTCTTCAAACCCACCAAATCCCAAGTAACGTCTGGAGCCAATGTGGCCGCTGGGCGCAATTATGCCCAAGTATCGGCTCTAACGATACATGGAGCCTTTGGGGGATGCAAAGGCAACCTTCGCTGCAGCAATCCTTTGCCGTAGAACGCCCTCAAAGTTAAGACTTGCGGGCCAGTTGAGTCCAAGCCACCTATGAGACTTCTTAAACATCAGCTGCCTTGAAGACAGGTCGCCCTGTCCGGGCAAAAGCACGAGCGGTAGATGGTTGGGCAAGTCCCTGTCCGAGCCAGCTATTAAGGCCACAGTTTTACCACTATCAACATGGAAAGAGGCCTTGTGTCGGAATGCCCACGAAGACAAAATGTTGAGGCTATGTTGTAACGAGCCACGGGTGCAACCCAGCAGGACAGGATCGTCAGCATGTAGAATTGCAGCCACCTTCCACGGTGCCAGATCGTTGAGGGCTTGCATAGCAGAAGCCTCCAGAGTGGGACAGGAGTCCAACAAGGCTGCAGACGGCAGATTTGACTGTGTCTGTAATCCATGCTTGAGACAATGTGTGTGGCACCGCACAAGTTGCCTGCAAGGAAGTCGGCAGCGGCCACCAGCGATTCGATCGCCCGGCAGACGCCGAGGCCCGAAGCCGCATACAAAAGGATTGTGTTCGTTGTGGATTGCTCGCAGGGAACTCATTCTGCTTGTGACGTTGATATAAAGTATAGCCCCGATACAAAAGTGGTTAAGATTAGAAATTCTAGTGAGCTTGATCCTCCTGAGACTAGGAAGGCAATCATTCAGTTAGCCAGGGATTACCACAAGGCTGGCGCCTCTGTACTTCTTTTGTTCCATCAACGGAATCCGGGGGGTACAGACAAGGATCAGGACGAGCTCAATAGCATCATGTTCTCCAAGACTTGGGCTTCGTTTGTTGACATCGCCGATGCTCTTAAGAAGTACAAAGCGAAGTTCGTCATTACATGGCCCAGGGACAGCGTGTTCTGGGGATGGCAGCGTGTCAAGAGGGTACTTGATGGCTATGATTTTAGCAAAACTCACCTCAAGCCGATGGTTGAAGCTGCTGACTTTAAGCCTGAAGTCATTGCCCACTACACGCTAGCCTCCAACACGAAGAGTCTTGTTGAATTCTTGAGACGAGGATTGAAGGATAGTGCCAAGAAATCAGAGTCCCAACACTACTTCAAAGGCACCCTTACTGCGATCCTTGGTCGTGTTTTTGAAGATTATGAAGTCCAAAAATCAGAGAGAAATCAGACTCACGTTGTAGCTGTTGCGCTCAAGATTCAAGCATCCCCAACGTCCTCTCTTTCGCTCCTTCCCATTGCGAACATGTCCTCTGCCCAGAGCACTCGTGACGCTCTTGCACAGGGAATCGCAGCCCGGGAGGGTATGCCGACTGCTGAGGGGTTGCAGTATGCAACGGCAGATCGTGAGGAACGCATTCAGGCGTATCGTGCCGCACTCAAGAGTGCCGATCGCCTGGCTGACGCCATGGCCGGGGTCACCCACCTTGCTCGGCACACCGACCTTGCTGAGGTGTTTGATGAACCCGGGGCTGACGCCGACGGTGATGAGATGTTCCTTGGGATTATGACGGTGAAGGAATGGCGCGACATGCGTGTGCATGCGCCTAATGCACCCTGGACCGCATTGTACGAGGCCTGGTTCCGTCACTATGCTTGCCGCCAGGGCAATCTGTACATGCAGGACCAACGCAACACCTCCCTGACGGGATGGTCAGCCCTCATCCTTCAGCACATTAAGGATTTGGGTATCCTCGGGTGGGGTGTTAACTTCGAGAATGCCATCAATAAGACGGCAATGTATGACATTTGCCATAGGGTCCACATTCTGTCAGAGGGTAGCGGTACCTTCCCACTGTTTCCTGCGAGCTCAGCTCTCTTGGACGGGCTCTACAGCCCAGCCTTGGGCAGGATTTCCGCGCCCCCCACGGCGGAAGCCGGTGGTTTCGACGGCACCGACATTCTTGTGGCCGGGGACTCATCCTTGGCATTGTGCTGGATGCAAGGAAAACGGTGTGTGAAGAAAACCACTATCTTCCCGATGATGCAGGACATAGTCCGCGCGAACCCAGAGTTCGGGGAAGTCACATGCCTGATGGAGTGGGGCAAAGGTCTCGACAGGATCGTTGATGTGATCGAGACCCACCTTGCCTCCGCTCCCCCGGAAGGGGTAGAGCTTGTGGTTTCATGGGCCGGCAACGATGTGTACGGTAACTACGGTTACCTTGGCTACACTTGGCACTTGACGAGCCAGTGGGTCAAAAGGCCGCAGCGCGAGCTGGACGAGATCGAGCATTGGCCCGCAAAGCAGCGGCTGATGGTCGAGAAGAGCGTCCGTCGCCTTATCGAGCTGCGGAAGCACACTCGTGTCAGAGGCCTGACGGTTCTCTTGGGAGATGACAACGGCCGCTTTTACAACCTGCCCAACGAGTATGATGAAGAAATGGGCAAGTACGCCCGGCAGATGCAGAGTGAAGGCGTTTGCGTCGTTGATCCATCAAGCCTCCTGATGAGGACCACGCGTCCCGACGGGTTCCACATCGAGGTCACAGACCCGAATGTGACTGCTTCATTGCAGTGGTGGCATGCGCTCATCAGAGCCATTTCCACCGACCGAATCATCACTCGCCGGAAGGCTGAGTTCGTTGCCAATCAGAGAAGTATTGTGTTTCGCAATCACTTCGAGCTTGGGAAGGCCGAGAAGACGCTCACGGTGCCGCCTGCAAGTCAGCGCATCCTCGAGCCGTTGGACCGTGCACCTGAGCTCCCGGCGGAAGCCAGGGAAGAGGATGAGCAGATCGTTCTCGACCACCCTCTTCTGATGATGATGCCTGAGCCGGTGGATGATCTTGAACTCAAGCCGGAAGGCTCTGAAGAGGTGACACAGGTTGAACATGTACTGTTTAGCCGTGATGTTGGGTCAGAGCTGCCTCTCGACCTTGTCGCCGTCGACCCTGAGGCGCAAGAGGACTTTGCCTTTATGGTTGCACGAGATGTCATCAATACCACCAATGTGCTTATCCCAGATGACGATGCCATCGAGAGGGAAGTCAATGACGGCATCCCCACGGTGTGGGACGAACCCCCAGAGGTTCCGGCATCGGAAGATGACCGCAGTCTTCCCAAAGGCACAGTCGGGTACTCGCAGGCACTTCGCCGAATCGGGTCGACGCCCAAGTCGAAACCCGATCCTGCCAAGCACAGGAGAATCTCGGAGCCAGCCGAGACTGACGATGAAGAGGATGTCGTGATGGACCTGGATCCTGACGACACCGCTCAGCCGTCGGAAGACGCTGCTGGTGATTTCGAGCCATTCTTCGAATGGTGGGGCTATGAGGACATCCCCGATTTTGCCCCAAGCCATCGCTACATGACGGATGGCAAGCGGCGAGCATTGAGCAGTGCCATGAGCTTTTTCCTTCGTGGCTTCGCGAATAGTGCAGAGTCACAGGCACAACGGCGGCCACCGCCCATGATGACCTTCGACCCCGCAACGCGGGAGGTCGAATGGGATCACTTCAAAGAGCAATTGGGCAAACAGTGGCGCGGTCTCCGGTCGGAAGACGTCATGGAAGTCGTGAAGTATGGTAACCGCGACAAAGATGACAGTGGACGCTTTGAGTTGCGCGTCCTCCACTTCATCGACCACACTGAGATCCATGGAATCCGTGCATTCCAGGGGCACTGCCGCGATCTCATCTCTGACGAGACTGATCTTGTGGATATGCACAGTGACAGCTATGCTTTGTGTGACGGCTACCGGCCCACCATGCACACGCGTCCTCCTGTAGGAGTCACTGGCCACATCCACAACGACTGGGTCAGAATGCATCCGATCGGGTACCATGCAACGTATTGGAGCAATTTTTCCAATATTGTTAGCACCGGTCTCATCCCAGGCGGTGTAACCCTCGGCGGAAGCACGGGGAGAGCCTTCACCATGATGGCTTGCCTCCCTCAGTGGGAAAGGCCGAACAACGCCGGCCTGCGACCTGGCGCTGAGGTTGAATTCGCTATCGACCTCCAACTCGCGTGCCTGGAAGGGTGTCGCATTCTCCTGACAAAGAACAATGTTCTGCAGACCCCAGATTGGTTGTCCAATCGCTACCTTATGTTTGCTTACGATCGCAGAACCGGGAAACCTGTATGGTTTAACCGCTCGTACGAGCTCACGCGAGCTCGGGTGTCCAAAGCCCGTGATGCATATGTCAAGCGTCAGGAGATCCTGCCGGTCTTCAACGACCTCATCGAACGCGCAGCGGAAGCTGACGCTAATTGCATCATGGATTACGTTGATCTCTGTTACCCGATCCACAATGAAAATTTGGACTGGGTTGAGTTCTTGGGTATGTTCATGGACATGGAGAAGCCCTCGCACTTGCGTGAGGTTGAGCAGTTTCATGTCGATGGTCGTACCATCTGCTTTGAGCAGGGTAGTCCGCTGGAGGGAACTCCGTGCGAATGGACCTTGGATGCCCAGGTCTACTTTTCGCCAATCGGGCTGACCACCGAGCGCCCGTCGCGTGTGGAGCGCAAGCACTACTCAGTGTGCCTCACAACGTCAGCTTCCCAAAGCTGCGTTGCCCTGATGATAGGTGCAGGTCTCAGATGCTTGACGGCTATCTTCATTGCCCCCGCTGCCAGCGGAAGTTGTTCCACCCGAGCGACATCTCCCACATTGCGGAGCTGGCTGATCTGCGGGCGGAAGCCGTGCAAGGTGGAGCCAATCACAGCCTCCACTATTTGGCACCGAAGGCCGCCATCAACACGCGCCCACACGAGCACACACGTCAGGGTGCCGATGTGAAGAAGAGCATCGCCGCGACACTTAAGGAAAAGTGCAAGAAAATGGTGGCGAAAGCGGCAGAGGGAGCGCATGGCTCCTTGCGCCAGAACTTGAAGTACGAACCCTTCAGCGCATTCAATGTGTTTTCCAAGGGGATGACGGTGACTTCACTCGACGAGATCGAGATGTTCTCGCGCTTGCGACTTCCCGCCCCAGGAATGGGGACGGAGGCAAAGAGAGGCTTTGCAGGATCTCACACATCCGATGCACGCACTGCCCTCATTTTCCCTCCTGTCGACGATGTGATTCGCGGGGAGTACAACTATCAGAGGAACATTTTTCTTGAGCTGGCCAGCCACTGCTACTTTTGTTTCCAGGATCGTTTTTACCTGGTCCCCGAGATTGCAGTGTTGATCCGAGCCACTCAGATTGCCTCTGAGGTACGCCGTGTGCGTCCTTTCACCATCCTCCGCCATGACGGCGTCGAGTACCAGACCGTGACCGGTACTGTTCCAGAGATCATGGCTGACCTAGTCGGTATGCTCCGCAACAACGCACAGTATGCTCTCACCCAGAAAGAGCGCAATCAGCAAAGGGTGACTGTGCAGGTTGGAATCGGACAGACTCCGTTGCAAATCCCAGCATCCCTGGGGACAATGGGCAGGTCACAGATGCTCGAGCTTCTTGGCGGTACGCGGTTCAGTGTTGAGCGTACCCGCGGCTGGATTAATCGCGAGGTGGAAGACCGAATATGGTCCGACATGGTGCCACTCCCATTGGCGCCATGCGTGTGCCGCCTCCACCGCCGTCACCATCCGGAAGGACTGGTCCTGACTCGTCGCTGCCCGCAGCAACACCCAGTGTTCGGCCTCCACCGGCTCCTCCGAGCCGAGGTCGCTCACCTGGCGGTGCAGCTTCGTCATCTACGGATCGTCCAGCGAGCACTTCTGTTCCGAAAGCTGCAAAGACGAAGGCAAGGCCGGCATCTGCCCGAAGCATTACGCCGCCTCCTCCTAAGCCCAGTGCTAACAGGCCAGTGCAGCCGCCGCACCCACCAGCTGCAAAAGCTGTTCCGAAGGCTGACGCCGTTCGTGCACCTGAGGAATACATCACTGCTGATGAGTGGGACGATTATTTTGCCGGTCGTGGCGAGGTTAGAGGTTTTGCTGTAGGTGATGCACCTGCACCAATTGCCGCCCCTGCGGGGTCACCCACTGATGAACCATCTGCCTCAGCCGCCGGAGGGCGTGCTCGCACTCGCTCACCGCGCCGCCATGACTATGGTGGTGGCCGAGACTTTCAAGAGGCCGCGAACGACAGGTTGCGTCACCTGCGCCTGTGTGATGAGGCGATTGAGCAGCAACTCGAGAACCTGACGGTCACTCTCCCAGGCTTCCCAGCTGATCGCCTAAGGGAATGGATTGACCAAGACGGGAACGGATTCGATCCATCCCGACCAATGCCTCGCAATTGCACTCGCACAGATGCTTGGTATTGGGGAGTCCTCCGTGCCCGTTACCTTGAGGAGCTGTCGCCCACTGATGTGCCTTTTGTCATTCCCGCTTACACCGACCGGGAGGTCTTGGTTCAACACCCTGTTGAGCAAATCGCCTGGTTCCTGCGCGGGTGGGAGGAGTATCGCCAGGACTCCAATGGAGCATGGTACAGGGCATACTAGCCTATTGCATCCGACACCGGAAGGTGCTCCGCGTCTTGAGGGCACCGTGTCAGGAGATGCATGAGTCGCACGCAACAGCGACTTGCATTTTGATCCGTTTTTCTGCAGCTCACCGCACTGACGTGCTGGTTCAATCACACCAGCCTCCGCATCGGCACGCCCGTGCATCACCGCCCTGACGGGTTGGTTTGCTGACCCGCTCAGTGGAGTGATTTGAGTTTGCATTTCAAGATCTTTTGCTAGCCTCGCAAAGCGAGTGCTGCCTCAGAGTAGCGTAGAGTAGTAATACGCCTCCTCCGCTGCGCTTCAATGCGCGGGGGGTGTTTTTATTCTCTTTGTATGTTAGTCATCATGTCTTACCTACGCTACCTCGTGGCTCAAGTACAAAAAGGATTCGTGCGTCCCGCTGTTAACAATAGCCTGTAAATTGTACTACTATAATAAAGCTTAAAAACCGTAAGCCCTCAAACCATATGCCCCAAAGAGCTGATAAAAAATGCATACCCTTAACCCTTAACCCTCAAACAACACACCCCCAAACTCACAGAGGGCCTTGGCATGTGTTGAGGATCCCTCGGCCGGCTGGGGAGGTCGGATGCTGGGGGCGAGCCTTGGATTGAAGATGAACGCTGGTTCTAATGTAACGGCCCAAATATCTACTATATGATTCAGTGGGTTCCTCAGAGTTGAAAGGGTTTCGGGTCCAGGACATGTGGGCGGCCTTATCGTTTGGGGTCTAGGATACAACATACATATATATATATATATATCAACAAAAATGATGATAATAATAGTAGAAGTATTGTTATATGTGTGTATTTATCTGTGTATGTATATACACACCCTACGTGGTAGAACCTATTGTAGGATCCCAACTAGTACCCATTACGCAGGGATGCCTCTAAAGAGTTGACTTTCGACATTCAGGCGTGGGGTGGAGGCTTTCTGCTTTGTTATGATCAATACCTTTGTGCGCTGTTTGGGACCTGAGCTTTGAAAAAGCGACAAAGAAAAACTAGCTGCTACGTTTTGCTTGGAGGCGCCTGGCTGGGGTCCGAAAGTACATCTCCTGCGAGCCGAGCACGAAGACGTTCGAGGGCCTCGAGGAAAGGGTTTGGGGTTCGCGCCTTAGGGTTGTTTTGCTTGGGTTGCCTTTATATTGAATATTACGGGTTTCATCGGTTGCTGAAAGGTGACAGACAAAAGAGAATTTTAGCGTTTAGTTTAGGGTTTTGAGGCTTCATCGGTTCTTAAGGCTATGGAATACGCAGTGTAGGATCTAGCATTTTACAGACTTCAGTGTTTCGCAGGGAGGCATTTCCTGTCCCAATGTTCTTATTCAGGGTTCAGTGCATTGGCCACATGAACACCTGAAGGGGGTCATCAGAAGGACTCTAGTGGGTTGAATTAAGACCACCTCAAATATCAGGAACTTAGATGTCAGAGTTGATAAGGGGACCGGCTGTGCGCTTACAGTGTTTTGAGTATTGAGGTACTGACGTTGCCATGACCAGATCAAGCCAAAGCCAGACATGTGTGTCAGCTCCGGAGAATTCTGCTGCCCGGGCCCCGAGATGCTACAACGCACCAGTGCGCATCACGCGAATCCGACAACAGTTAACAGGCTATCAGACCATTATTGCGGGGGTGTGAGCACTCAACCCTGAAGACGACAAACCCTAAAACCGGAAACTAGCAGGATGGAAACCCTGAGGCGGAAACGTCCATCACCCCCAAAACCCCCCCAAACCCTAAGCCCAACACCCGCTAAGCCCGAAGCCCCTGAATCCCTAAACCGAACCCTGAACCAGAATTGTCGAAACCCCCTAAACCCTTTGTTGAAAAAGCAGGAGCTCGCTTCCTTTGCAGCTGGCGACCTCGAGGTGAGTGGGGGCCTTTTCTTTTCTAGGGTCTACTGGCTTTACGTCTTACAGGGTATAGGGATCTAGAACTTTTTGGGTCTAGGGCTTAGGGTACAAGGCCTACTGTCAGGACAGCTTGGGTTTCATTCATATGGGTTTGGATACATGTGAGTTCATGTTCTGCACCTGAACCCCGCAAGTTCGGCCTTCATCTTCGACCTGGAAGCCGCAACCAGCATTAGCAGCATATTCATGGTTACCCTACGTAAACTAATCGTGTCCTTCTTATGATTGTTTTACCATTGCGTGTTTCTATTGTCATTAAACCTTCCATTATCATTGCCCACCCTGACTTCCTAAGCATCATGCATAACATGCACCTGGCATCCGGATCTCACGCTGAAAAAAACGTCAAGACTTACTTCAACTTTACAGGCACTTGTACAAAACTTTACATTCGAAACAAGTTGCAAAGTCCTGGCAGGTGGACCTGCGCTGCTGCGGCAGCGAGGTGCCGAGACGTCAAGTGCAGGTTTTTGGTTTGTTAGGGATTCAGGATTTAGGCTTCAGTAGTTTGGGGATTAGGGATTCGGATGTGGTGCTCCTGTAAGGTAAAGAACACAGTCCTAATGTTGCATGGCTTTTTGGTCTCCAAAGGGATCCAAATAATCAGAAATATCACACACCTTCTTCTTGCAGTCGAAAGATCGGTTCTCAGAGTAGTTTCATGTAGCAGTTGCCTTCACGACTGGCGTCATGTCTGCTTTGCTGACCTGCATAAGTAGCCCTCTGGTTTGGCGAGTTTCATTCATGCTTGCAAAATCACATAAGTATACGAAGAAGATATGGTTTCAGTGGTACTACCTGAGCCGAGGAATGCCTCCATGCTGATTTTTGCAGAGTAAGCAATAGGTGAGCAGATTCTCAGATTTGCTGTCGAAACTTCTCGCTCAGCCCGAGCACGGTACGGTAGGCTACATGCAGAAGTAGTTCGAGTACTTTCAGTTTCCACGGCGCACTTCCCAGAGCCCAGATCCCCCAGCCGGAAACCCTCAACCCCATAAATGTTGAACCCTCCACCGCAATTTAACCCCTCAACCTACACGTGCCAAGCCTAAAGCAAGCTTCAATCGCGTGGCCCTTTATCTCTTCGCCAGCTCTTCGTTCCTGATGATACCGTGGACTTGGTGTTCACCTCACCGCCGTACTTCAACACGGCACTCCGGCAGAAATGCATCGCTTCGAGTCTGGGTTAGGAGATAAGGGTTTCCTGATGCAAGGTGCGGGGATGTTTTCCTGAGCAGGGGTTTAGTGCTTAGAGTTTTAGGGTCGAGTTTGTCGGCTTAGGGTTTATGGTTTCGTGATTTTGTGTAGTTTGAGCCTGGTGGTTGAGGGTTTGGTGCTTTATGGTTGAGAGGTTACCACAAGAAGGCTTCAGTTAGAGGGCGTGGATGATTTTGTAGGATAATAAGCCTGCGTCGCTGAAGTGGATCTGAAGCTGACCTTATTCTGCACTGCACATCGATGGCACTCATACCACGCTTTAGCAGACGACGCTATACATCTCACTTGAGGCATTGGGGTCTAGCATTTAGTTGAAAGCCCAGACACCCACAGTTATTTGCATGGTTCCTTATTATGGGATCTATAGGGTTCCTTATTATGGGATCTATAGGGTTCCTTATTATGGGATCTATAGGGGTTTAGGGATTCCATCATGCCTGCTGCAACTGCACCGAGGGGTCCCGTAGTCGCCCAGTCCTGGGTCATAAAGCCCCAAACCCTATTCTGACCAGTCATGGCCCGTACCTGGAGGATCATGGGATTTAGTAAGCAAGACTATAAGTACCTTAATTGATAAGTGTAGTCACCCTAACTATAACCCTGGTTACTACGTCGCACGATCCTTTATGTATGTTGCAGGACCAGTTAAATTTCAATTGCAAAGCCTCGTAAAGATGCTCGGAATCCCACAACCCTAAACCCTAAACCCCTAAACCCTAAACCCTAAACCCCTAAACCCTAAACCCTAAACCCCTAAACCCTAAACCCTAAACCGTAAACCCATGCAGGAGCTCTACAGCCAGGAGGCGACCCAGAGCCACGTGAAGTTTCCAACAGCCCAGGCCATGGCCCTCTGGGTGAGAACGGCAGGGAGAACGCATTGAACCCATAGACCCGTTTCGTAGTAGGTTCCCGATTATGGGTACCGGGGCTTCGATGCTACAGCGAAAGCTGAACTCATCGCCGTTCGATGAATCGTGCTCATGATCGTACTGTGCTCGCGAAAGAGAACTCTGCGGACCTGCCAGCCGAGGCCAGGGATCGAGCTTGACAACTTTCCATAGTAATTACGGTTTTGAGGGCGTAGAGCTTCTGGGCAAAGGTACGCCTCAGGGCATCCTTGTAATCAGGATCCCATTGTTACGGGTTCTAGATTATACTGGTGTCCCACATTTTTCTGATACCACAGTTTTGGTTCGGGAGCCATGCTTGCGTTTGTGTCCGTGCGAGCGCAAAGGTGCAGAGCGTCATCCTGTTTTGTTGGTGTAGACATGCAGCGTATCTTGCTCGTCCAATCACGGCTGGAAGACCCGAGCGAGTGTGAGGTTCCGAAAGCTTGGCAAGCAAGATCGCATGATGACTTATCTCAGAGTGCAATGGAGCCCAGGCTTGATGGGCGATGCTTACGAAATGGAACATGCCTGAGACTTGCTTGCCATCTTGCCTTGGTCGGCTATCGCATGCCAGCCTTCTGACTTCGTGTGCTTCTCCGCCCAAAGTGCCATGCGCAGACGCGAGATCTCGATTTCTTCACGCTGCAGTGGTCAAGTTGGCCGTCGTGGCCGGGGTCGGCCTGTGAAACTGCAATCTCGATCTGATAACTGTACAGTAGAAGCCAGAAAGTTGGAATATCATTATCATAATCCCTTTAAGGTAAAATATATGGGATCCTACCATTAATCCATATTCCAACTTTCTGGAGTTCCCTGTACATGAAATTGTGAACCTGTCGTTGCGTCGCTCTGATTGCTTAGCCTGTCGTCTGACATCATACTCATCTGGAGGATCCCGCATGGAAAGGGCTCGGAATCCCAACCGTCTTCCGACAAAACTCCTGATCAGAGAGACAATGACAAGCAAACTGAAGCCCTAAACCCCATCTGCCTAAGCCATCTTAAGTCATTCCATTGCCGGAAAGGCAAACTGTACTGCCAGACTGAAGCCACAATGCCTGCCTCTCAACATCATCGCAGTCCGAGAAGTTAAAAGCAAATCTTGCTTTAGGGTTTACATGGTTTTGCTTGGGGTTATAGGGTTTAGTTTAGGATTATGGGCTTGGGATGGATGGGTTTTAGATGGATTGACGGTTTGTTGTTTCAAATTCCAAAACACGGCAGACCTGGCGCCTGGGCTTCTTGGAACCCACCCTTCGGAATGCGGCGGCGGCGCTGCGTCCAGGAGGCCTAGTAGTGAAGTGTATACTTTTTGGGGCCCGGATCTTTACGACGTGCCCACTGCATGTAGGGTTGTAGGTTTAGGGTGTATCTGGCGCAAGCCTGTAGAGGGCTAGCACCGTTTTCATGCATGCAAGAGTGCACGAGCATGCTACAGGTCCCCCACGAAGCTGGCTTCGTTAATGGGGAATGATACGGGTTTCAGAGAGCTGCATTCTTGAGATCCTGTCTCAGCATCAGGCATTCTGCAGGTTGTCGAATCTACTTCGAGGGGCTGTGAACTGCAACTGTGTTCGGGAAGCCGGCGGGGAGCGGAAGAGTTCTGGGTGGTACTATCTCATTTTAGTTTTGGTTCAAGATTACCCACTTTGGCGAAGCTACTCTGAACGTTTCCTGGGCTTCGTAAGGACTTCGCTGCTCGCCACCCAAAATGCGATGGTTACCATCAGTTCAATGCCGATTCCACAACGTGCACAACAGAGAGCGGGAACGCCTGTGACATGACCCCTGCTTCTTGAGTCTAAGGGGTCGATCTTCGTTTCTGTAGCCCAATATCCTTGCGGCTTTGGGAGGATACTTTCTCTTAGCGCTGACAGCGAGACGAACTCATCGTCGGGCGGGTCTGGACGCTCGGCCCTTTCAGTGACTACACCACTCTGGCTGTAAAGATCCTGAAACATGTGTTCAGCGTTTATGAGTTATGGTGGAGGCTAAAAGAGGACATTCGCTTAAGAGGACCAAGTCAGCTGGTTTTTCAGGCGTATAAACAGGCCGTGTGAGGCCAGATGAGGAAAGGGATTTGTTCGGGGCTTCCTTGCTTCCTGATGTGTGTCATTAGGAAGTGTGTCAGCTGGAAGGAAGTTGGACTATAACTGTCCAGTTTCGCATCCCTGCAGCCGTAAGAGTGAAAGCCTCGATCACATCGAACTCAGAAATCTCTGCCGGCCCCACAAAACCCTGATTTCCCAAACCTAACCGTCTGAGCCGTAAATCCTACAATTCCCCAACTGTCTCGTAGTTGGGTACCTTGTTGCGTTTCTATGCGTACTTCAACCCAAAAAAGGACTAGAAACTTAAGTCTTTTAATGCTATCCCAAACATGGGCTAATTAGCCAAAGCTCGGTATATCAGGATCTCGAAGCCGATGTGCAAGAGATCGCAGCGGCATTGGGCCTGCAGCAGGACAGGACCTTGTTCTTGAGCCACGCAGGTGGTCTGCGCCGAAATGCGTGCTTTCTTTTCCCTTATTAGAGTGGTGCTCCACGTTGGGGTCACCATTTAGGGCCCTTTCTTGTGGGTGCAGTACTGTTCTGGGCACCTAAGAAGGGACCCTAAGTCAGAGAACAGCTTAAGTAGTTTAGGATCTTCCCAGAGGCTCCAATATCCCTTAATTAATTAGGAATATACATTAAATCATAATAGGGATCCTACTATAATTTAAGGTATATTCCTTCATTAGGTATATTTGAGTCTCTGGGTTGGTAGCTTAATAGAAGTCCGAAAGCCTTCGTAGGGTTTTGGGGTTGGGGCATTACAAAGTCTTCATATCTTCGGAAGTGCTGTATGAACCTCCAAGTAGGGCCTACCCAGGTCTGGAAGAATTTGAGATTTTCCTGAGGGCCGTGTTTTGTTTCGGATTTTGCGGCTCATAAGGGTTTACAGGGTTTGGGGCCATATTGAAGTTACATGAAGTCCCTCTGAGCTGGGTGTCCTTCAAAGCTCACGGTTTAGGATTTCGGATTCAGTGTGCAGTGTGGTACCATCTGAAACTTTCCTCCTCGGCTTGTTTTAAACAACAGCTTAACTTGAAAGCCGAAAGCTCCCGCTAAGCACAGATGCTTGTTTCAAGTTTTACTTGCAATGCGTATCTGTTTGGCTGCAGGTCACCTATACTGCCGGGTCTAAGACTTGAGGGCTCGGCGAACGAACCACAACAGGCTTTAACTTGTCTTTCTGCAAAGATCCTGTGGTGTGAGGTCTGTTGAAGCGTGTTCCGACCTGTGCTTGTGCACGCCCAACAAGGACGGAGGCAACTCAACTCGAAGCCAGCAATGTAGGCGCCTTACCCCCGCACCCTTTTCTGATTGCTAAGGCCCCCACATTACCTCAGGAGGGCACTGTGTGGATGGAGAAGGGTGCTTTCGACGAGCAGCCCCGACCCGTCTTCGTCTGGCAGAAGCCAAAAAGCGTCCTGAGAGTGCGTTCAGATTCAGCTCACTTTGTCATTAGAGTTGAAAGGGCTTCTTCGGCATGTTTGCCTTCTAAACCCTAAACCTTAAACCCTAAACCCTAAACCCTAAATACTAAACCCTGATTCAACGGCTTCAGTGGAAGGGGTCGCCAAGTTGTGAAAAATCCATTCCTTTGTATGTGCATTATCTGGGTGCCGTGCTTAGGGAAGTTCAGGGACAAGGTAGGCTCCAAAGGGAAAAGGAAGGACCCTTAATAAGGACCCCTAGGTATATACCCTTAATATAGCTATTATATACCGTTTATGTAGCTACTATATACCTACACTTTTATATAGCCCATTATAGGGTTTAGGGATCCCCATTAAGGGTCCCTCCTTTTCCCCTTTGATAGGCGCAAGAATCCGTTAAAGCGACTCAGAGCTCGAAACTCTGGAGGCTTACCGAGAGACTCCAATATCCCTTAATGAAGGAATATACCTGAAATCATATTAGGGATCCTACTAGAATTTATGGTATATTCCTTAATAGTTCATATTAGGGATCCTACTATAATTTATTGTATATTCCTTATAATTCAGGGATATTGGAGTCTCTGGGTACATTCCCTGCAGTGCTTAAGCCTGCAAACCTCAAATGGGAGGTTCCGGAACATTAGGGGTACCTTACTGTGGGGTGGTCATAATAGGGATCCTACTATGTAGGTTCTATGTTGGGGTCCCCTATTTTCGGAAACTCACAAACCCTGAGCCCTAAACCCTTTATAGAACCGAGAACCGCCAAATCTCTGTAAGAACCGCAGAGCTCGTTTCCAGCTCTCTTGGGGGGCTCGGTTTTCTACGCCATGCCTTCCTGGCCATGGTAACCTTGCGTGGAGCCACTAGGTTGATAAGCATTGATAAGGTTTTATGGCTTTAGAGTTCGGGGCTTAGGGGTTAAATGGATCAAGGTTCAGGGATGTTCAGGCTTTTGTTGGAGTTTTGGAGGGTTCGGGGTTTCGGGAAGTGCAGTTGTTGATATTCGGCGACTAAGGCTTGAAACCCCAATCGTTTTAACGCGGAGGGCTGGGAGAAGGGTCGGGTAAATTAGGGTAGGGCTGGATAGGGCAGGGTGAGGTGTGGTCGTGTGGGTTGCTTTGCAAGTCTGCTTTCAAGTAAAGCAATAATTATACTTCCATTCACCTTAAGCCCTATAAGCCCCAAGCCCCGATACTAGTAATACAGAAGCCTATACAGTTATACATCAACGTCCTCAACACCTATTCAAATTATGAGGTCCTCTTGTGACTCCTCATACAAACCCCTGTTAAGCCCTCGCAGAACCCTGAGTCATGTTCTATAAGCATACAGGCCATTTGCAATCCCTCATGAAACTCTTCGAGAACCTGGGAACCTGGATTAGGTACCCTTATCTAACCATAAAGGTGCTTATGTTATCCCTGTGAACGGCCCTTCTTTGTTTGGAAAACAAGTAGGTTTGAACAACTATAAACGGAGCAATCAAAACAACGCTGAAAACTGAATGAATAAGTACCTCAATAAGCAGAAACAAACAAATCAGTACACGAGCACTAGACGAACCTGCAGACAAGCAAACGTTCTTTCGAACAAGCAAACCTAACGTACATCAAAACATGTATGGTAATATGTATATGTATGTCCAGATTTTTATATACATACATACACCCTAATCCCTTAACCCTAAACCCTAGTTAGGGATTAGGGGTTAATGATTAATGATTAATGATCGTCCGTTGACGTGCATCCTTGGAGTTTCCGATCTCCGAAACTGAGCCATTCTCGCATCTCAGGCGCAGCTCTTTGCCGTTGCTTGCACACTTCACAAGACCCTTGTCAGGTTTCTGAAGAATCTTATTCTATTATTGTTAGGGTTTGCGGGAGGCTTCGGTTTTTGTCGGCAGAGTGTTGGAGGTCCAGCTTATAAGAGTATCTTCTGCACAGTATAGTTGCGGGAGTTTTAGAAAACAAGGAACACCACATTGGAAAAAGACAAGCCGCAATCCATAATACGGGGTTGTGAACAAATAGAAAAGAGACTGCTTGTATAGTCACTGTATGATATGCTCTAAGTTCAGATATACCCTAAACCCTAAACCCCTAAACCCTAAACCGTTGTGTATGGCATCGTCGCGCGTTTCTTGGTTGAGGTGCGGGTGTTGAAGCTTCGAAGCCTTCCGAATGAGGAGATTCCGACGTTGAAGTCTCAAATCATCAACCGAACATCCTTGCCTAAGGGCCATGTACCCAAATAGTATATACTTTGGCCCCAAAGTACCTATATAGGGGCTACTTTAAGGCCAATGTATATACCATTTGGGAACATGGGCGCTTAGGGCTTGCTATCTTCAGTCCTCGACACCGCAAGGACAGCCCAATCCAGCCTGGCAGTCCGAACTTCTGAAACTTAATCTAGGGGCCTTACTAATTAGAATAGGGTTCGTTTAAGGGGTCCTTTGAAGGGGTCTACAGGGGATCTATTGTGGGGTTATGTAGGGTTCTATGATGTAGACTCTCTAGTAGAGGCCTTAATTTGAACGCTTCACGTCGTCCACCTCGGCCCGGCTGTGCTTCAAGCTCGAGCTGGTTGTCTAACGCGAACGTTGCCTTGCCGAAGAAAACTTCGCGAGGCGAGACCTACATGTAGCCGACAGACCTACCTTTTTTAAGGAACTATATATAGAAACCATAATAAGGAACCCTAAAAAGGTAGGTCTTCCGGCTACAGGTAGCAAGGAAGAGGAAGCAGGGGTGGGCACAGAGGACCGGGGAGGGGGGGGGGGGGGCCCACAGAGGAGGGGGGATGCTTGGAGGATCATGGCACTTAGTAAGTAAGGTTATAAGTACCGTAGTTGGGGTTATAAGTATAGTTACCTTGATTATACTATACCCCTTACTAAGTCCCATGATCCTTTAAGTGGAGGGGTCAAGCGGCGAGTTTTGGAGGGGGTGCACTGAGAGGCCGAGGCGAAATAATACGTCCTTGTTATAATTAGAGCATAACGGGCTCCAAAACCATATTCTAATCATTAAGGTCCTTACATTAAACATTCCACACCCTTGGCAAAATTTGCAGCTTTGGATTCATGTAGCCCCGCCACAGTCAGAAACCTTGACCTTTGTTAGACTAGAGTGGGTACTGGGAGTTGAGTGTCAAACCCAAGCCCCTCCAGCAATCGAGGATCCATGCCATCAGGGAACCGACCGTCCTGGATGACGAGACTTTCATCAAACAGGAGGACCAACTGAATGGTTTCGCTAGACTCGAAAACGCAGAATTTTTTTCTGTCCATGTTTCTCGCTTTTATTCTTGGGGCGTGTGTTTATCTTCCTCGTTTTGCTTAGGCTTTGCTTCCTCATTTGCTGCAATCTGTTTTGCCTATTTGAGGTCCTTATTTTCTTGGGTTCATTGATGCCCATGAACCCTTGGGCTCCATTTGCCTAAATAGTAGGTTACTAACCATATATTCTATACCCCAGTAACCTACCTAAATAGTAGGTTATAGTTATACTAAGCACATATTCTATACCCCAGTAGCCTACTATTTAGGATTTAGGTAACTGGAGTAGGGAATTTTGTGAACTGTAGTTTGAGGGCACTGTCATGATGGTCAATGATGGTTTATTTTGAACCTGCTGACGTAGAAAGGCGAATATCCGTAGCAATGCTGACTCCGCGGTTTGGGCCCGACACAGCTCATTTGGGCGTTTCCGAAAATAGGGGACCCTAATATAGTACCCTACATAGTAGGACCCTTATTTTAAGGATCCCAAAATGAGGTACCCCCTAATTTTCGGAAACTCCCATTTGTCGCTTTTGTCAGCTGTGACTGAAATTGGCAATGAGCCCGGATCAATCAAGCCCGCCGTCATGGCACGATCTTCTCACAGAGGGCTCTTATGTGATATGACCACAGCTGTAGGCAGCCTTCAATAGGTCCACGTTAAGGCTTTGCTGCTTCAAGTATCGACACCAATGCATGGCCAAGTTTATCTGAACACACGGGCTGGGCATCAGGACAGTGATTTCCCTGGATTTCGCTAATAGTTTCTGGCTTGGCAGCAACTGTGCCTGAGAATCCCAAGCTTTTCTGTCTCCGCCGCGATCGCAAACCACAGTCAACAAAAGCTCGGGTTCGCTCATTCAAGTTCCTTTCGGAGCGAGGACGAGCCCCTTGTGAAATCGGTCAACGAAACGCAGCTGAAGGCTTGGACTTGGAGTTGGACTTGGAAACAAAAGCAAGGTCGGCAAGTGCTAAGGCGAAAGCGTAACAACGTGTAAGTTACACAAGGGACAAAGAGTCTGCGGAGCTTGTGAAATTAATGGGGATGCCGTCTGTATAGGCAACCGATGACGGTAATGAATTTGAAAGAAGTGGACTCTGCAACTTTACAAGATGTTCGTGTTGCTGTTACTCGGGCAGGCGATTTTGGGCGCCTACGGCCAGCAGTTTCAGTTGGAGAAAAGCCTGGAGGATGTCTTAAAAGAGAAGAATGGAGGCACCGGTGTCATGCCCAGGATGCCATACAGCGTCCGTGGGTGCTGTCAAAGCTGAGTCTTCAGCACGAAGTCGCAGACAGACATATCACACCCTGGACCCGACGTTCCCCTTCGCTTGTGGGCTGGACAGACATGAACTTTCGTCGCACAAATGCATCATAGGTTTGTTTACCACTCCAGCAGAAGAGTAATTAGGATCCGCAGATGCAGGTCTGGATGCAGGAAAATCGCATGCAGAGTTGGGAAACGGTCAGGGTTGCTTACTAAATACTAGTGATGTTGTTTTTGTGTTTGTTTCCCTGGCTCTCGCAGATGAGGCCGGCTGCATGCTTGCACGAAGTATTCAATCTATTCGTAGAGGCACGCAAGGCATCATCGCGCTGAGGCTGAAATAGGTCCCTCACGGCACAGTATCGAACTGCAGCTGCAAGCCGAATGGCGCGAAAACTCGAACCACTTCAACGAACCCAAAAGCCATTTCATTCACAGTTTCTCATACTGACGCGGAACCCCTTCAGCCCAGTTGTCTCAGTAGCCCAAAAAATGGGGCTACAATACTAGATAGTCAAAGTTTATATAGGTATGGCAGACTAGGGTAGGATAAAACATAACGAAGCATAACGGAATGCAAGAGAATCGAATAGAGTATTCTATTTTATTGCATGAAATGGTAGTCTATTCTGTTCTAGTATATTCTGTTATGCTACTGTACATAAACAGGCCAGTAACCTGGATCTTCCAGTGAATCTCAGTCTTGTTGAAGACACCAAGACCCCTCGTCCGAATGACAGGCAGATGTCCAAGTTCTGGAGCTTGGGAGAACAAGGCACGTAATAGTTAAAGGGGTCGGAAGCAAACCCTAAACCCTAAACCCTAAACTCCTAAACCCTAAACCCTAGATTCTAATCCCTAAACCCTAAACCCTAAACCCTTGTTAGCTTGTGGCTTATCACGGATTTGTCAACAGACCGCCAGAGCCTGTTCTAATTCTGAAGGTCCCTGAGATACTCAGATACTAAGCCTAGGGTCCTGCACGGTTTCTTGCTTCGTGTAGGAAGCTCCTGAACTTCCGGGTTTCCGGGCTTAGGGTTTAGGGGTTTAGGGTTTAGGGTAGCTTTCTCAGCAGTTGGTGAGTATTGTCGCCACAGATCTGCGTAAAGGGCCGCAGGCGCCCTCAAAGGGTCTATGGTTTATATCCTACATTCGGTTGATAGACAAGGACAGGGATATTCCAGCCGACTCCCGCCGAGGGTCAAGCTTGGGGACGTGTCTTGTCACTTGTCGGCTTCATTTCGTCCTCGACTTTCAGGAGGGCTTTGGGTGTCATGGTTTGGCGCAAATGCTGCACACACGTGAAACCCCATCACTCCCAGTGAGGAATTTCTTTCCTGGTTGACTGTGCTTGCGGGTATGCTACCGTTTGCTCTCTGTGTCTCTGAACACCCATCGGATACCTAGAATCCAAGCCGCTGGATTGCAGCCCCAAGCGTGTCATGCCCTCTTGAAGCAAAGTGTGTCCCACCAGCAGCACATCTCCAACACTGCAGCCTGGAAGACTGATGACTACTGTCCGCTAACTCGAATGCAACCGCCAAGCAGTGAGATATCCATCTAAAGCTGAATCCCTCCGTCGTAGTTCTTGCCTTGTCTGAACCCGGAGAAACCTGGCAGGGATGCGACCCCGTCCCTTCCGAACTGCAACAGCTGAAATGCTACTTGGCAGCTCAGTGTGTGGGGGGCTTTGGCATGGAAGACGTCGACTGCGAGTGGTGACCTTGTAGCCAGCACAAAGCCATACAGTAGAAGCCCAAAAGTTGGAAACCCCATAGCCTCAATCCTTAAGAGTAATGTAGAAGGAATCCCAGCACTATTTGGCCTTAATCCGGTTTCCAACTGTTTCAGGTTTACTGTAATGGATGCCATAATAGCAACATCATTCGCACCATGGTAGTAGCCAGAATCTCAACCATACTTGTAAATAACCGGCAACCATCATGGCCATGGCAATGGGTGTAGTAGTTTGCCCATGCGTGCTCCAATGTTCGCTCTGCAGCTTGCGGCCATAGGTCGAAGATCGGAGCCGGTAGTCTGATTCCAGAGTGCCCGTCGAAAAATACAAGGCTTCGGGTTTAGGCTACGGGATGTAGGAATTCGGGTTGAATTCGGTTTTTCCCATTACATCCATTCTGGTCACCAAGCTGCTGAGTCCGGTACGGGAGTTTTATCTGAAATTCTGGGCTAAGGTTTTTTCAGCTCAGAGCGATGGGGCATATCGCACTCTGAGGAGCGGATTTTGGTGTTGTTCGACATTTCCCCCCAGCCATAGCACGAGTTTTTGGGGCGTACCTGCACTATGTTTCCGCTTGCTGGGTGCTTTAAGGGTTTAGTGCGTACGTGTATATGTAACCTCCAAGTTCAGAGCCTGCTGCTTTCATGCCCTCCGAACCGCCCTCCCGAACAGTTCATCTACCTATAACACGGGTCTGTACAGAGCATTTCAGGGGATTTCCAAGTTTTCTGTAAGGGATCTTTCAGGGTTTGATAAGGAACTCTTGCAGTGGATCTATCTTGGGATTAAAGAGCTTCCCATGCACTAAGTTTAGGGCCAGGGTCAACTTGATCTTCTACATCGGTACATGGATGCATCGGGCACATGTACTCAAGATGATCAAAACCTGCTTGGGCAAGACCTCATAGGGACCCTTAGGGGGTAAGAGGGAGAGGGGTAGGGGACTATACTTCCTGACATATGCCTTATTGAGTCCTTATTATGAGCATTAAGGCCCCCTCCTGCCCCTACCCCCCTACTAGGGTAACTCTACCTATAACTACTTATAACCCCAGTTAAGTTACTTATAGTAGGGGTCCCCATGACAAGAGCACCTGAAGATGCTGAGGCAAGTGCCCTATGCACCGAAGGTGCAAGAACCTGGAGGAACTACCAGGCTGATCCCTGGATTCCTACCTACTTTGGAGGATCAGGGGACATGGTAAGGTTCTTTTGAGGGCTCCTTAAAGGGATCTTTAGGGTTCCTTAAGGGGATCTATGGGGTTTAGGGATTAGGGTCTACTTGGAGGATCAGGGGACTTAGTAAGTAAGGTTATAAGTACCTTAATAGTTCTAAGTATAGTTACCCTAAGTATAACCCTAGTTACTAAGTCCCATGATCCTTTAAGCAATCTTAAACCCTAAGCCCTTCACCTTAAACCCTATAAACCCTAACCCTGCAACCCCTGGGCCCTAGACCCTAAACCTTAAGCCTCTAAACCCCTAAACCCCAAAGCCTAGAGGCAGATCATGAGCCGGAAGTATTCCTTTCAGCTTTGTGGCCTGGAAAAGGAAACCAGTCACAAAGCCTGCAACCCCACAACCCTAAACCCCACAATCCCAAAGCCAACTAAAGACTCCACCATAAGGACTACAAGGCCTATAAGTCAACCCTAAGCCCTACTATCGAGTCTACTGTAAGGACCATGAGGCCTACAAGTTCTAAAGCAAAGCCTGAGCTCCTCACCTGGAGGCCTCGAAGACGAGCTCACGCTTGGCTCGGCCATGCGTCTCTATGCAGGAAGCTGCGACTTGGTAAATTAAAGGTCCTTTAGGGTTTAGCGTTAGGCAACTGCTTGTTTGGGCTCTTCGAAACCGGCACAGGCCTGGAATCGCATCAGCTACCCTATGTAAATCCTAAACCCTACCCATAGGCTCTATAGTAGGTATATTAGTTCCTTCTTGAGCTTCATATTTCGATTCCTAAATATGAACCCCAAGAAGGAACTACCCTAAACCCTAAACCCTAAACCCTAAACCCTAAACCCTAAACCCTAAACCCTAAACCCTATGGGGAGGGGCTTCCTTGGGCTAAGGTGAGTACAAGGACTCCTGGAAGAAGACTGCCATGGGCGTGATGGTAGCGATCATCGCTTCCTGCCAGCCTATAGGGGGTTAGGATTTAGGGGGTTAGGGTTTAGGGGGTTAGAGTTTAGGTTTCCGGGTTTAGGGCTTTATACAGGGGTCATGGGTTCAGAGGGTTAGGGTTTAGGATTTAATAGGGTTTAGGATTTCACACAAGGGTCCGGGGGTTTTGAAGATTAGAGCAGGGTTTCCGAAGGTATGATGATGTGTGGCTATACAAGGGATATACTGGTAGAAAAAGGCTTATCATATGTTGAACTGTGATCGAAAGTGCAACCCGACTATGACGCATGTTCCAGTCCTGTGCTTTGCCCTGCCATGCAAGCAAACCTTGGAACTCATGCCAATTACGACCATCCTATATCGCAAACCTCTTGACTACCCATAGGCCCCACAGTAGTTCCCGTTTGGGGTTGCCTTCTAGGATTCTAAATATGAACCCCAAAAAGGAACTACTATGGGGCCTACGGGTACAGCGCTTTCTGATATGGTAGCGTCGCTAGCATCCGTCCTTGGCCGAGGATCCCTGAAGCGCCAAACTCATGTCAAACGCCACAGCCGCAAACACTAAGTTCTGCGAAGCCTCCCCAGCTTACGAACACTACGGCCCAGGGTTTATACTGTTGGTGAGCTCTTCGGTGTAGGCTTTATGTGTGGGTTCAAGAGCAGCAGAAGCTTTCCCAAAGGGTCCAAGTATCATTCTGGTAGATACTTAGACTCCCAAAATACCCTATAAGTACATACCATAATGATACTTGGACCCTTTGGGTTTGGAGAGTCCAAAGCAGATTCAAGGCATAGAGCTTGCCTTTGGCGTCTAGGGCTTTCGGCTCACTGGTTTAGGGGCTTGTTCATCTTTAGCTTCAGCCATAGGCTCCATAGTATTTCCTTTTCGGGATTGCACCTTATAGGATTTTAAATAGGAGCCCCAAAAAGGAACTACTATGGAACCGCTAGGTAGGGTTCGGGGTTCCCTCCGTTCTTGTATCCGAGCATTTGGGCTTTGAACCTCGTGTTTGCGATCTCGCGTGGGTCCGAACCTGATCTCCGAAAGCCAAGGTTACCTTGGGCGTGTGGCCTCTTGCTAGCATCAAGAGGAAGATTTGCCCCAAGGGTCCAAGTACATGAAAATCAGAAACTCTCCAGAATCCTAACCTACATAACTACTATCCCAAAACGGAGTATATGTCTAATTGTTGGGTCCTTTGGACCCTTGGGGTTAGGGACCTGGAAACCCTTTCATCTGCAAACTTCGAGTGTCTGATATCGGATCCACGGAACGTGCGTGGCATCGTGAGTCAAGGTTGCCGGGTCAACTGCTGCAACTGCCGAGTGCGTGCACAAAAATTTGCTGATCCCTAGGAAGATTTTCATGATGGTCTTCTAGGTAGGGCTTTGGGACATTTTATATTTTCCGTTATTGGGCTTCAGAGGATCTTATTTACTAGTATTTTCAAGAGCTTTAAACACCCCACCTAGATATTGTATTGTCCGACGACTGACGCACTGAAAGGTGCCGAGACCGAGCCGAGGAAAGACCATGCAGTCTTTGCCGGGCTAGCCGGGAAGCCTGACACAGAACCCAGAGACTCCAATATCCCTTAATTAAGGAATATACCTGAAATCATATAAGGGATCCTACTATAATTTAAGGTATATTCCTTAGTTAAGGGATATTGGAGTCACTAGGAAGGTCTCGCATGTCTCAGCTTCCGACATGATGCTTGCACAAGGAAACTCCAAACCTGGCTTCTTGAATCTCCTAGCTTGTGGGTAGTTGTCAAAATTATGGTCCCTTTTTGGGTACCCTAAATATTAGGTGCCGAAAGATATTAGGGACCCAAACATGGACCCTAATATTGACAACCACCCTTGTCCAACTGTCACAACTTAAGAGCCCGAAACAACTTTGAGTTGTGATCAGCTGCAAGATAGCTGAGGTGCGTCGTCCGCGGGGATGTCCGGAAAGGTGGCTCATAATGCATGAAGTGGCCGAGGGGGTGCCTTCCGGCATCAGGGACATGCGGATTCGGCGAGGGTGTTCACGAAAAGCTAAGGCAATTGCAGCGACGAGCTCATATTCAACAGTTCGGCTGGTGGGTCCCTAAACACGCACCAGCCACGTTCAGCATCTTCCTAAAAGGCAAATTCAACTTGCCACCGCCAGTGCTCACGTAAAGCTTGAAACCAACACGACTTCACCTACTTTTCGTACAGTTGGTGGAAACAACGCCCGAGTCGTCATGAAACCTGCAGATCCTCCGGTCTGCTATTCTTGAAACTTCCACCACCGCCCTCCCGAATCAGACCCTGAAATCCAAACTCTAATGTGTGTGTATATATATTTATACCACATTATTGTGCTATGGTTATTATGATATAGTATTATTCCACCCTGCGCCCTAAGTCACAAGCGAGGTGAGGAGTTCCAGCAGTTCAGTTTCGATACCCCGGCCGAGACGAAGGAGCCGGGTTTACAGCCCGGCTTCAGGGTGTTTGGTCTAACTGTTTTGGTTTCCCTACATAAGCCTGGGTTCCTTTGTTGTAAGAGGGTTTGGCGTGTAGGGTTCCCGGGCTAGGAGAATGTAAGGATGTCACAGCACCTTACTATTTAAGCATCTGCCTTATTGGGTCTTTGCAATGCTAGGTCGGGTTTTGCGATGCACCAGATTTTTTTGTCGCTATTGTTTTTTGTCCGTACTTCCGTGCACGGGTGCTCATTCGCACAGATTTCGGGATGTCCAATACAGGCCCTAGAGATGGGTTTTCGGGCTGTAGACGGCTTCTTATCGAATATGATAACTCCTCAGTTCTAGCATGTTGCTGTATATTCTTGTTGGACGGAGCTCCGCAAAACGGATGGTTCAAACGGCTTTCGCAGATGGGCTTGTTACAGTGTCTGTCACCGCGGGGAATCGCAGGTTTCTTAAAGGGTATATAGAGTTTTGATTGGAGGCGGCGTAAACGGTTTTGGATTCGTGTTGAATGCTAAACCCTGGTTTCTGCCCTAATTTGTAACCCGTGTTCCCCTGATCCAAAACCCCAAAAGCCCTGAATCCCAAACCTTTAAGTTGCTCGGCCATCTTCGCTCAACATCCTTAGGCCCCTTGCGTGGTAAAGCTGCAGCCAACCGTGGCGTTCTAGGATCTGAACCTTTGCGTTTGGGCTTCCCGAGAATTGGCGGCGCGTTAGTTTCCTATTGTAAGCATTCAGGGTCACGAAGCTCCCTTTCGTACAGGTTCGGGGTGGTTTGCCGATGTTGAACGGAGGGTTGAGGTTGAAGGTGTAGGGCGTGCAAACTGCTACGGAAGGCTCCTGCAGCTTCCTGCGACAGGAGGGAGAAGTAAGATGGTGGTGCATCGCACCTGCAACATGATAGTTGCTTGGAGCTCAAGTTTAGATGAACACCTGCACACCCCGTTTGCTCTAGGACCCGGCGGACGATGCAGAACAAGAGAACGAACCCCGAGAGGAGGACTCTGGGAAGCTCGCCTTCATGAAATAATACAGGGGCCTGAATATACAGTTGCCAATACTGTTTTTTGGGGGCGGGTCCTCATTCTAATAATAGTACAATGGGCCCCAAAACCATGGAGTTGTGAATTACGGCTTCATGCCGTCGCCTCATCGCCTCAGGCTGCATTGCACGTGTCGTATTTCAACCTAACTTTCCCTTCTGCCCTGGCAGAGACTCACCTGATGCATGCACAAGTCGGCACTTAGACGTTGCCGGACGGTACATGAGAGGATTGATTGACAAAAGCTCTTGAGTGAAGGTTTCATAAGTCATGTCCTTGGACGATGACAGACAGCGGCGATTTTTTCTGAGCGAAGACAGAGCACCATTAAGCAGCAGATATAAACTTGCTGGAGCCGCAGGCGGAGCAGAAGCAATGCTGAGACAGTGCCGCAGGGGGATTCGAGGTCGTGGTAGAGACGGTACCGTAGCGAGAGAAGTAGCAGCACTCTTAGCTGTAGTGGTAGTAGCGCAGCAGCAAGAGTCAGCACGTTGCGATTGTATTCTTGCCAACACCACCACCACTATCAGGAAAACCACGTAGAGCTCGGGAGCCCCGTTAAGAATGTTCACCGTGACCACAACGAGTACGGTCGCAAGAAGCACAGGAAAGCGCAAAACACCACAGCAAATCACATTAGTAGCACCGGCTGACGGTCTGCCGAAAGCTCAGGCAGAAACAGGGAAATTCCGATGGTCCGGCAGTGTACAAGGAGCGGATGGAAGAGTTCAGCACCTTGGCGTTTTTTTTCTCGGTGTTTGTCTTCAAGCGTTTTTGTGGTGTGGGTTTCAGGATTCAGGGCTTGAGGGACTTAGGACACGGATTTAAGGTGCAATTGAGGTTTGCCGTTTCGTATGCAGCCTGGACGCATTCGGGCCAACTGGTTAGGCGTTGCTGTGCAATACGCATTCGATTCAGCAAAGATGTCGTATCGGCAATCTTTCGTTTAAGGAAATATCTACAGCATGCCCGCCAGGGCCTTTTACATCGTTTGCTGCCATGTTCCCACGTGTTCTCCTGACTTGGCGAGTCTAACTGGAGCCGGAAATCCAAATAGACAGTAAAGCCGGAGCCGTGCAGACTTCACATGATTCTGAGTGCCTGAGGATCATGCATGGAGGAGGCGGGGACCTTTCCGGAGCTGGTGACCAAGGCCCAAGATTTGGATTCAGCTTTTGCTCTCAACTTGCTCTTCCTGCGCCTAGGCTTCGAGTGTGGCGTCTTACAGGGCGATTAGGGTTTAGGGTTGGTTTAGGAGTTCAGTGTTTAGGGTCTTGGGGGGCTGAGGTGCAAAAACGGTGTCATTTGGAGCAGTCCTGAAGCACAGCGACTGAGCTTTAGTGGCAAGCATGTCTCATGACAAACCCCGGAGCACACATCTCGTTGATGCTCGATCCCCGAAGTGCCTTGACAATGGTTCCATACCATGATGATAGGGCCAACGCAAATGCATATACAGTACATGTACCTTTGGCAACTTTGTGTCAATGCCCCCTTCCAGCGGGATCTTGCTGAAAGTTTCGGCGTGTGGTGCTGCAACAGGTGCAATTCACACAGTCGCAGAGAGGCTTCCTAAGCAAACTGCGAGACTCTGAGAAGCCGATGCCAACAGTCCCAACCCCTGGTTTAAATATTTGGGGGGGTGAGGGTTTAGGGTTTAGGAACTCGGGGCTCAGGGTTGAGGGTGTTACAACTTGAGGGACTTGGGGAGTTTATGGCTGTGAAGACCTGAGAAGCTCAAGTGCTTAACATGTCACACCCCAGAGCCGCAAGGAAGCCAGACTAAAGGGCTAGTCGATACCCAGAGAACCCAATACCCCTTAAATAAGGAATATACCGTAAATCATAGCGGTCTTGATATTATGATTTATAAGGTATATTCCTTATTTAAGGGGTATTGGGCTCTCTGGCCACATTCAGTGTTTCAGGATGCTACAGTAGAGGCCTCGATAGTTCGACTAGTTCCTTCTTGGGATTACCTTATAGGATTCTAAATATGAACCCCCAAAAAGGAGCTACTATGGAGCCTCAAGGTAGAGGCCTCGATACTTCGACTACGCTCTGGTGCAGTACCCCAGGGCCTTCGGCGGTGTTGCCGCTTGCGAAGCTTCGCATCAAATCAGGGCAAAGCCCCAACGTGCCCCGAACACTTGCCACAATCCCAACCTAAACCCCCCCAAAGTAGGTAAACTCATGGCCCAATACCGTAGAATACCCATGAAAGGCTATGATTCTAGATACTTTTGGGGTCCAGGTATAGATCCCTTATAGTACCCTTATAGTACCCCTATAGTACCCTTATAGGAACCCTTAAAAGCTATTACTCTACATACTTTTGGGGTCCAGGAAGTTCTTTTCGTCCGGGAGCCCTGCGAGTCATGTGAGCTCCTTTGGAGCGACTACTAGATTCGGGAGTTTCCCAAAATAGGGGTACCTTATTTTGGAGCCCTTATAATAAGGATACCTTACTTTGGAGTCCTTATAATCAGGATCCTACTATTTAGGGTACTATATCAGGGTCCCCTGTTTTCGGAAACTCCCATTCGAGCGCAGGTCATGAAACTCGCTCCCGGACAGACGCAGGATGTGCAGCCGATCTCTGGCAACATCTATAGGTACTGGGCGCCTCGACTCACAGGAGGGCTTGCTGTAGGAGCTGCTTTAAGGTGGGATTGTGCTCCATCCCAGATAGAGTATCCTAAGAGCTTACTAGAGACTGTTGTATGTAATGCTTTCACAGTTTTGGTCTAAGCCCTCTAGAACCCTAAAACATTTCGGTCGGGGCTTGGTGTTTGTAGGTACTGTGGCTCGGGATATTCTTGCGGACGTGTGCAAATTTAGACCCTGCTGCTCGATGACGAGCTCTTGAAGCTGACCCCTCTTGTCTCCATTGTAGTTCCTCTCTTTGTCAAGCATTTTTATGGCCAGGATCTTGTAATATGTGGGCGGCTATTCAATTATGGCCCCTTTATGGGTCCCTAAGATAGTACGGCTCCTATTCTTTAGGGTACGCAAAAAGAAACCATAGTTTTGACAACCGCCCACGTATTTTGTTCAAGCAAGAGGGAACTGTTGGCAGAAGTCTGTAACCACAGGGGAAAAGGAGGGACCCTTAATAAGGACCCCTAGGTATATACCCTTAGTATAGCTATTTATATACCCATTATACAGCCCATTATAGGGTAGGGGTCCCCATTAAGGGTCCCTCCTTTTCCCCTAAACCCTCTAAACCCCCAAACCCCTGAACCCTAATAAACCCTATACCCTCATAGAATCCCTATAGATCCCTTTAAAGGGACCCTTAAAAGGGTCCCTCCTTTTCCCCTTTGAACAAAGCGATCGAGCAGGGTCTTCGTTCTCTTAGCCTTGCGGTCTCGCTTGTGAGTCGCTGGGTCTGTGACATCAGGTTTTGCGTCTTACCTACCCAGAGAACCCAATACCCCTTAAATAAGGAATTTACCTTAAATCATGGCGGTCTTAATATTATGATTTAAGGTATATTCCTTATTTAAGGGGTATTGGGCTCTCTGGGTAGAGGCTCCATAGTAGTTCCTTTTTGGGGGTTCAGATTTAGAATCCTGTAAGGTATTCCCAAAAAGGAACTACTGGGGAGCCTATGGGTAAACATGCTTCGGTGTGAGATGGGACCTACGATCTCCCATTGCCTCTTTCCGTTTTCAGGTTCGACGTGCGTACGTTTTCAATCCGGGGCGGTCCGAGCCCGTGCCAGCTACTTGTTTTTGTGGGTTACTGCTCCTTTTGCAAAGTATAGCATTCACAAAGCAATCCGTTTTATGGCTATGCAGGAATTTCGGCTTCCAGCATACCTCAAATTACCATAGCCTACTTTTTTGTCGTTTGTTATCGTGATATGGGTTTCATAGGGACCCTATACAAAATAGGTTTAGGGAGGCATAAGGACCCTAAACCCCCCAGCCCCAAAACCCCACCCCAGTCCCTAAACCCTACACCGTATGCTTTCTTGCGAATGCCCCACCAACATCCGAGGCCCTGGGAGGAAGGAAGAAGAGCTGGCTGATCTACTTCGGATTCAGGCACGTTTCTTAGGTCTCCTTTTAGGGTTCCGTTCAGGGTTCCTTTAAGGATCCAGGATTCCAGAGTTGTTTGGGGTTTGGGGTGGAGGTGCGAGGGTGTTGGTTCATGATAACAATGCTTCTTGAATTTGCGCGCGTTGTGGCCTGGCTGGCTGTGTCTACAGTCTGATTTTCCCCATATGCAGGGTATAGAAGGCGTTTGCAGGGTGCTGGCGCTGGTTTTTTGTTCAATCCAAGGAAGCAGGCTTTGTGTGTTAGGAGAAGCTCCTCCTCAAAGACAGGTAGGTCAGGTAGGTCCCCACCGCGTTCCGACATGTTTTGAGGTTCTGTGTGCAGGATCGGCTGCGGTCTCGAAGCCCGTAGGAGGTGGTACCGTCGAAATATTCGGAGGGGCTGGTGTTGCGAGTCCACGACACATGTCTCTAAGCCCCAGGCCCCAATCGTTCAAGTAGCATACAGTAGCAGTTTGAACTCTGTATAGCTGGCACATACCTACTTTCAAGACCATCCTAAGCTGGAATTATCCAAGAGCAGGTTTGTGCTCCTGATCCAACTCCTGGTCCCGATGGCCATCTGCCGCTGGTCGTACTACCAGTATGACGCCCGGCTGCAATGAGCAACTCGCCGAGGTGCGTGATACTGTCTCGAGCAGAGTGTAGTTACAGGGGTTCGTGTGGATGAACATCATTAAAACTTCATGATCCAAGGGTTTCAAGAACGTTGTAAGCTACATACAGCTCAGGTTTGCAAGTGTATGCCTTATACTCGGTGACTAGGTACTATGCTTGCCGCTTTTCCCTCGAGCAGACTGCCGATATTCGCCATCATGTACAGGTTGGGATTCATGCACAGGCTTGGAATCAACGCATCTGATGACCCGGTGCACCTGCTGTCTGCCAGATCATTATAAGAGGCCACTTGGGGGATCAAAGGCTTACCTAGAAGCCCCATAGTAGTTTCGAATCCTATATAAGGTAACCCCAAAAAGGAACTCCTATGGAGCCGATGGGTATACAGCTGAAGATGTATCCCGAAGAGGCGTTGAAGGCCTGTGCGGAATGTGGCTGTAAAGGGTCTCTCACACTTTGAGGCGGCAAACCACGCCCCTAAACCTGCGTCGCATGCCCTCGGCATTCTTTGAAGCCCTGTAGCCTATACCTAGAGGCCAGAGGCTCCATAGTAGTTCCTTTTTGGGGGCTCATATTTAGAATCCTATAAGGTAACCCCATAAAGGGAACTACTATGGACCCTATGGGTATTGATGTCCTTCATCCCAAAGCCCACAAGGATGAAGGTCAAAGTCATATAGGCCTATGACCTCCTAAAGCCTAAACTCCTAAACCCTAAGCTCCTGAACCGTAGATTCCTAAGCCCTTAAACTCCTAAACCCTGAACTCCTAAACCCTGAACTCCTAAACCCTAAACTGCTAAACTCCTAAACTCCGAGACTCGAAACTCCTCAACTTTTAAAAACTGAACGCCTAAACCCTAAACTCCTAGACCCTAAACTCCTAAACTCCTAAACCCCTAAACTCATAAGCCCTGAACTCCTAAACCCTAAACTCCTAAACTCCTAAACCTTGAACTCCTAAACCCTAAACTCACAAACCCTGAACTTCTAAACCCTAAACTCACTGGTCGAGGACTGGCCACACACAGAGATTCGCCTCGCCGGGAGCTTACAAGTTTTCGAGCGCTTTTCGGACCCCCCTTTCCCTAAGGCTCCATGTACCCATGTAGTAGGTACTCAGGCCTTAAAGGGGTCACTATATGGGTACTTTAAGGCCGAAGTACCTACTATATGGGTACATGGAGCCTTTGGGTTTGTTGCAATGCAGCGAGTTGCGCTTGTGATTAACACTTGAGCCCTAAGCCGCCAAACCCTAAGCCCTAAACATAACCATGATCCTTTAAGTAGTAGAGCCCTTATAACTTATGATAGGCTTTTATAACCTGAGACACCCAATAGAGCTCATATCAACCCTAAACCCCGAAACCTACGAGCCTTAAGCCGTGAAAGGTTCAATATAAGTTCGGCGACTTGGAATTCGGCGTCTCGCACGTTCTGGGCCGGCTACTATCCTTCCTCTTCACCTACTGCATCTCTTTGCACGCCATGTCCATCACGAGGAAGGCCAGGTTTCAGGGTTTAGGGTTGATATGGGCTCTATTGGGTGTCTCAGGTTATAAAAGCCTATCATAAGTTATAAGGGCTCTACTACTTAAAGGATCATGGGACTTAGTAAGTAAGGTTATCAGTACCTTAATTAGGGTTATAAGTCTCGTTACCCTTACTATAACCCTAGTTACTAAGTCCCATGGTCTTTTAAGTAACCCTAAAACCCCTCTTGTAGAATCCATATGGATCCCTACTATGGAGCCCTTTTAAGGAACCCTAGCTACTAAGTCCCATGATCCTTTAAGTAGTATAGGGTGTTGAAGAGGGTTCTACAGACTTCTAGAGGTGTTTTAGGGGCAAGTGGGACTTTGCCCATTGAAGGCCTGTCGTTTGGTGCCCACAGGGTTTAGCTTTCAGGGTTTAGGGGTTTAGGGTTTAGCCTGTGCTTGACGACCAAACACGGAAGTCTGAGCCCGTGCCAACAAGTCTAAGTTACCATGATAAGGAAACCACATTATTGACGACAAGTCCCCATTTATAGCAGCTTACATAAAGTTCCGTACGATTGCTCTTGATACAGCTATGAAGAGATCCTGGAAAGCACGAGGGTGCAACTGTTGGGCTTCTCCTCCACTCCGCGGCCCAGGCATGCAAAGGCAACCAGTCTTTGCGACTCGAAGAGTGTTCAGTCGTATTTTGGGGAGTTGTCCTGTGACATCTCCGTCGTCTGGAGGTTTGAACCACATGGGCTCACAGTGTGGTCCAGGTGTCCTGCGGGGTTGTCGGCTATACTTGCTTTACAGAGCCCTGCAAACTCAACGAAGGTTCTTGCTCATCAGCAACCTTCCAGAAGAGTCCATTCAAATCCCACCGTGGACATACGTGCCCCTTGACTCATTGACGGCAATTGCTGGACTTTCTGTTCATGCACGAGGGCTGCTGGCTTTGCGTGCGGAGATATGCTTCAAGGTCGGCGCTAACTTGTGCGTGCCCATGGGGTGATGCCAACTGCGAGGTTTGGAGTGCAAGACCACACCCCCAATCCCAATCATGTCGGATTTCCGGGATTTTTGAATTACCGACCTAAAGGTCACAAAGTGTAGGTCTCATCAAGTCGACACCAACTAATTAAGGTACCTTTTCTTGGACGGCTTCATGACCTGCTACTTGACGATGGTCTCGTTGATTGCCATGGCTCCGCGTCGGCAAGAGGCATGGAGCTGCGGGATTCTTCGCAAGCCCAGTTCCCGAAAATTCCTGCTGCCAACTTCGCACCTGCTTTTCCCTCCGACCCTCAAAAATCTACCAGGCTTATCTGTAGTATATGTACTTTGGCCCTAAAGTTAAGTGTACCCTTATAAAAAGCATCTCACACTTAAGTGAACCTGCAAGTCATGAGAACCCCTCGATACGAACAACTAACGGCCCAAATGACCAGATCTCGCAGACGGCTGCTGGAGTCCAAATGTTTAGGGTTTAGGGGTTGAGGGGTTTCATCCTCAGAGATATGAGGCCACACGCTCTATTGCTGGGTTCTTGCTTTTGCTTCAAGGTTTCCGATATCCTAAAGCCTGTCGCCGCTGTAGCTCGCCTTGGCCTATAGGACTTCTTTTTATATACCTACCTAGAGGCTCCATAGTGGTTCCTTTTTGGGGTGCATATTTAGAGACCTATAAGGAAATCCCAAAAATGAACTACCATGGAGCCTACGGGTAAATGTAGCACACTACGCGGTAGCCCAGTAACTTACGATCTCATCAGCTGCAGCCCTACCGCCCCACGCCCTATGCCCTTCAGACTCCGAACCCCTAAACAAACCCCATATCTGACGGGTGCCAGGGTTTAGGGTTTAACCCTGAACCCAACAATTTAGGGGCCTTGTTGATTGGACTTGCTTTTGGGGTTTAGGGTTATATACAGTATTATTGGTAATTAAGTATTTACCCCCCCTATAGTACCCCACAATGCCCTAGAAGCCCTGAACCCTAAACCCTAAACCCTTAACCGCAACCCTAAACCTCAAAATGCCCTAGAAGCCCTAAACCCCAGACCCTGAACCCCTAAACCCTACCTGAACCCTGGATAACCTACCTTTTTAGGGTTCCTTATTATGATCTCCCTGTATAAGTCCTTAAAACGGTAGGTCCTTCAGGGTTAAGGTAAACCCTAAACCCTAGCCCTAGAAGCCCTAAATCCCAGGTATTGGTCTTCAGCTTCGCGGGCAGTCCTAAGGACATTTGCTTCGATGCCCCTGGGCTCTTGTCAAGGAAGTTACCTAAAGGCTCCATAGTAGCTCCTTTTGGAGGTTCATATTTAGAATCCGATAAGGTAATCCCAAAAAGGAACTACTATACAGCCTGTGGGTAGTTTACGTTACCGTAACAAGGTGACCGCATTTGTTGCCATAGATCCCTAAAACGTCTACGGGCTTAGTGTTTAGTATTGGTTTACTATAGATACCTATGGCTATGGTAAGTTACATGGAGGGCTTATAGGGTTACCGTAATAAGGGGGCAATGTCATCTGCTATAGATCCCCATTATGGTAACTTACGTGTCGTGTTCAAGTTTTAGGGACAAGGCAGCAGTAGCAGTTTCTATGGATCCCAATTGTGGGAGCTTACATGTTCTTAGTTTAACGGCTCAGGATCTAGGGTTACCGTAACTTGGAAGCCTATTAGCTTTAAGTAGATCCGTATGATGACGTCTTAGACTGAACTGATTAAACTCCATAATAAGTTGCGGTAGCATGGCAACCATTTGTTAGTGTATTGTAGATTTTCTATTATAGATCCCCTCTTTGTATCTTACCCACAGGCTCCATAGTAGTTCCTTTTTGGGATTACCTTATAGGATTCTAAATATGGACCCCAAAGAGGAACTACTATGGATCCTCTAGGTAGTTGAAACTCCTAAGCCCTGAACTCCTTAACCCTAAGTCTATACCGCCTTCACCCTGAACCCTTTAACACGAACCCAGGCTTTGGGCCTGCTCTTCATTCTCCGACTGCACGAGGCTCGCTGTTCAGGGGGCGGGCCCTTGGGATTGACGGCTTCGGCTTTAGGGTAGGGTTTCGCATTTTCGAATCATGGCTTATAGCCTGGAGCATAGATTTCATGGTGCTCGATTTGCGTTGTCCCACGAAATTTGTCTGCAACGTGCTGAAGTTGTCCACTATTGAATGCCCAAACAACATGGCGTCTGTATGTGGGTGGCTGTCAAAATTGGGGTCCCTTTTTGGGTCCCTATTATAGTACGGCACCTATTATTTAGGGTGCCCAAAAAGGAACCCTAACTTTGACAACCACCCATGTCGGGGCATGTCCTCAAGAACTGTACTAGACTCGAGATTTGCTGGGCAGGTCGCGGACTTAAGTTTCTAGCGCGGAGTTCGCGAGGAACTAAATCGGGGCCCGTTTTTAGGATCCCCAAAATAGTAGGGCACCTTCATGAAAAGGACCCTAAAGGGACCCTAGTTTAGACCTCATGGCCAGGTGGAGGGCGATTTGGATTTCATCTCCACACAGGCCAGAGCTCGAAGTGCGAAGTTTGGATTTGTGGTGGCGCATCAGCGTTTACCCGTAGGCTCCATAGTAGTTCCTTTTGGGGATTACCTTATAGGATTGTAAAATATGAAACCCAAAAAGGAACTAATTACTATGGAGCCTCTAGGTAGGGTGGGAGTGCAGTAGTGGATGATAAGTGGACAGCAAGCGGGGAATGTCTCGGTACAAGTTGCAGGGCTGGTTGCTGTGACGAGGGACGATTGCGTGCTGCATAGTTCGTGCGGAAAAGACATCGAAATCCGACAGCATCGCCAGCACATTATATGGGTCGGAATACTTTTATAGCCCCCTTAGAGTCCTCATTATAGCCATACAATATTTTGCCCCCAAGCCCAGTTCCAATCAGGAAGGCTCCCATATGTTGACACCGATGGCTGCCTGATTCTTCAATGTCTGTTTAGTCATGCACTGGACCTGGTCTTGCCATCCTTCGCAACCTGGGCTGGGGTTTGATTTATCCGAGTATTGGTTTCGAGCGCCCGCCGTTGTACAACCTTTGTCCATGTCCATGCCACTACTTAAAGGATCATGGGACTTAGTAATTAGGGTTATAAGTAGGGTAACAAAGCTTATAACTACTTATAGCCCCAAAGAAGGTACTTACAACCCTACTTACTAAGTCCCATGATCCTCCCAAGTAGACCCTAATCCCTAAACCCTATAGATATATTGCACTTAAAAAAAACCCTATAGATCCCCCTCCTTATAGAGCCCTTATAGATCCCTTTTCAGGAACCCTGTGAGGAACCCTAGTCACCAAGTCCCATGATCCTTTAAGTATCCCCTAAACCCTAAACCCCATAGATCCCCTTAAGGAACCCCTATAGATCCCTTTTTAGGAGCCCTTTAAGGAACCCCTATAGATCCCTTTTTAGGAGCCCTTTAAGGAACCCCTATAGATCCCTTTTTAGGAGCCCTTTAAGGAACCCCTATAGATCCCTTTTTAGGAGCCCTTTAAGGAACCCCTATAGATCCCTTTTTAGGAGCCCTTTAAGGAACCCCTATAGATCCCTTTTTAGGAGCCCTTTAAGGAACCCTAAACCCTAACTAAACCCTAAACCCTAAACCCTAAACCGCAGGATTTCGACTCGGACCGGATCGCCGAGCTCTGCCACTACGTTCTCTCCTGCAAGGAGCTAAGGCGAGCGCGGTGTCGGCTCAACTTGGGGTTTAGGGTTTAGAGTTTAGGGGTTTAGAGTTTACAGTTTAGGGGTTTAGGGTTTAGGGTTGCCAGGCATGTCAGCCAGCACAGGGTTTCAATGCCTGCATTCTTAAACTACGCAGCAGACCTACCCCATAGCTGTAGCCGAAAAGACCTACTTTTTTCGGGTTCCTTGTTATGATTTCTGTACAAAGTTCCTTCAAAAGGTAGGTCTTTTCGGCTACAGGTATGCGTTACTTGAGCCAGTTTCCAGCCCAAACAAGCCCTGGAGCCAGGAAAGAGCGGAAGGTGAAGTACCACATTCCCTTGCGGTGGACGCTGTTGTGGGATGCGCCTCTCTGCCTGCTCACATTTCTACTCATACAGGGGCCTCAATAAATACCAATACTGTTTGGGGTGTCCTTATTATAATTGTAGTACAATGGGCCCCAAAACCCTGCCCTATTCTGATCATTAAGGCCCCTATATTACATACATTGGCCCTTGAGTCCATCGCAGCCTCGAGTTGACTGCGGCTGAGGACCATGCTGCTGATTTACTGGATCCTCATGCTCGTCCCGGCGGCTCGCAGTAAGATAGACATCGGGCTCCAGCTACCTAAATAGTAGGTTACTAACCATATGCTATGTGCCCCAGTAACTATTTAGGTGACTGGAGCCCCAGGGATAGACATCGGAAAGTCTGAGCAGTTTGTAATTCTATCCCCTCACACTACACCACTCTAGACCGCACCAGACACTTTCTCAATTCTCAATGTAGAGACCCAAATATTTGACCCGGAGACGCTCGGCCCTAAAGCTAGTAGGCGGGCAGATCAGGCAAGGAACGTGAATGCAAGTATAAAACCCAAAGGGTCCAAGTATCATTCTGGTAGATACTTTAGACCCCCCAAAATACCCTATGAGTATATGCCAGAATGATACTTGGGCCCTTTGGGAAGCATAAAAGAAGGCCCGAACCCTCAACCCTGAACCCCTAAACCCTAAACCCTAGCGGTCGAGGTGTTCCAGCTCTTCGTCGTGGATGGCCTCGTGGCGAAATCCAGCGGCCTCTCTGTCGGCATCCTCGGAACACACATCGCAGAGGAGGAGGTGGGGCAGTTCCTGTCAACCAAGGAAGTGGACTCGCATCAGGAATCCTGCTACTTTAGTGGCCATATATATATATAATATTTACAGTATAATGGCCCAAAAACCCTATTCCACTTATTAAGGCCCCCATATTACGTATCAACTATCAGTGGAGGCTTCTAGCCCTAAACCCTTAGCCCCTAAATATCCCTTAATTCAGGGGTTCTGCAGTCTCTAGGCGAAGGGACTTTTAGAGTCTTAAAGCTTAGAGTTGTTAGGGTTGAGGGTTGAGGGGCTTTGAGGTCTGGGGCAGTTTAGGATTCAGAGCTGCACGGGCCTATTGGTGTTTGAGGGTTTGGCGTTTTAGAGGTCAGGACCAGTATCCCCGCAAACAAGCGTATTATAGTCACGACAGGGATCCGTGAAGCCTGGCATTTTCCGAAGTGTCCTTGGGATGCGATGGATGATCGGGCTACAGACTGTGACTGTGACATAACCCAGGAGTATCGGCAGTTTGAGGGCATGTCAGTTCTGTCTATCGTCTTTGACGATGCAGCGTCTGTTTGGGTAAACTTCATGTCAGTGTCAATGTGGACATCCTAGGTTATTTTCAGGATCCTATAGGAAATGCTCTGACTTTCCTGTTTCTGTTGCCGCATAATGACAGGGCATCGGGATCCACGCCAATGCTCAAAATGTGACAACTCTCAGGTGACATCCTACAAGGGTGAGAATAGCCTGAAGCCGCCCTTATATCCAAGCACCGCAGCCCCAACATTTGTGTGCTTTTACAAGACCCTAAACCCCTAAACAACCCTACCCGGAAGTGCGTGGGTCTACTTTTTTCATTCCAACACATTAAGCAACAAAAACTCGATTTTGTGAAACTGGCAGACTTATACCTGTTGATCGGACTACTTTCTAGGCTGGAATAGATTTTTGTCGCCAGTGGGCGGCCTACATTTCGAGCAGGTGCCCGTATGCCTGGAGATTACTTGTTCTCCCGGCTCGGGATACTTTCTCGGGCTGGTGGAACCCGCAATGGTACACAAAAACATGGTGAACGCACAACCGGTGAGAAATGATTATGCATACCAAACATGATGGTGACAATAAAATGCACCGTGCTCAGATTATAGTTTGTACGCGGACAGAACCCGTACCCAACCCGTACCGGAATACTTGTTCAGCCCGTGTTTTTTTTTTGTGGAGGCTGTCTGTGGAGGGGTGTGTTTCATGGAATGCACTTCCCACCGGGACAGGTTTTCCAGGGGTGATGCGTGGAACACATGCTTTGCGACGCGGGAAATTCTATTCCAAATCGGCGGATTACGGTCTGCTGGCGACCTTTACTCGGAACCTCTACCCCTAAACATGTAAACCTCTAAACCCCTAAACCCCAGAACTTGAAAGCCCTAAACCGCTTCTTTAAGCCACTTGGGAGTTTTCCTAATATATGGTACCCTAAATGGTCGGATCCTTATCATAAGGACGCCAAACCTTGCAAGCCCTGAACCTAAACCCTAAACCTTGAAAGCCCTGAACCGCTTCTTTAAGCCACTTTGAGCCACGGAGGCGCGGATCGCGCACCTGGAGCATCACAGTCCTTGAGGGCCCCGAGACTAGAGAGCACTTCAATCTAAGGATTATAGTAATAAGAAATGATAGTCATAATAATGCTAAAAGTAAGAGCGACAACATTTGCAATAGTAACCATATAGTCATGATATTACTAAAACAAACAATGATATCAATTACAATCATGAGAATATAAACAGTGATCTTACTCGAAGGAATGGACCCTTAATTAGAGTGGGGGTCTACATGATGATTGAACCCCAGACCCCAAGCCCTGAACCCACGAGCCTTAAATGGGAGGGTGATTCAGAGAATGACTGTAGGGTCGTCTACTCCTCAATTCTGTTTTGGAGTCTCCGTTTGCTGATTACCAGCCTTGCTGCCTGAATGGCTACGCTTCCAGGGCCATGGAAGAAGGGTCTGACTTTAGTAAGAAACGTTTCCGTTTAGGGCCGATTTACGGGTGTAGGGGTTTAGTGCCTACCCATAGGCTCCATAGTAGTTCCCTTTGGGGATTATCTTTATAGGATTCTAAATATGAACCCCAAAAGGAACTACGATGGAGCCTCTAGCTATAGAGTTTAGGGTTTATTGTTGGGTGTAAAAGCCAGAAAGATGACGCACAATCAAGGTCTTTCAGCACATCATCGAAACCCTAGTCCACTACTTCAGCCCTCTTTGTGTCGCCATTGTCCCATGCTACATTAGCATATCCCCCGAAACCATATTTGGTCCTTTATGCTCCTGGCCTAGACCCCCAACTACCCTCTATTGCACTTTATAAATCACACCCCTTCTTAAATAGCATAGGAGCTCTTCTGAAGGGCACTTGGGAGGGGTCCTGATGCACCCTAAACCCGTAACCCCTACCTGGACCCCAAGTAGCCTACGTCTTTAGGGACCTACAGAAAGACATCACAGTAGGGTGCCCTAAGGTTATAGGGTCCAGGTAAACCCTAAACCCTAACCCTATAATCCCTAGAAGCCCGAAGCCCCTAAAACTATAAAACCCCTAAACCCGATAAAGCCTAAACCCCCAATCCCTAAACCTATAACCCCAATCCATAAACCCTGAACTCTTCACTTTCAAAAATTACCCTAAACTCTACACTTAATTTAAGTGTAGAGTTTAGGGTTTTTTTTAATAAAAAAAGAAGGAACCCTAAACTCTTCTAGTCTTTCCTCTACCGACTTGGGATCCTGAAGCTTCCAAGGCCGAAGTCCCAGACTCCGCAGAATCCTCACCCCTGAAATGGGTCTAGGCTTTAAGGGTACAGGCTCTGTTTTGAATTTAAAACATTTAAAGCAGAAGTCTAGATTGTAAGGGCACAGGCTTTAAGGGTACGGTTTTAGAGTTTGGAGTTTAGGGTTTGTAGGGGGTTTGGGATGCGTGGTCAAGACTGTCGCCTAGATTAGATCGCACCAGTTGAGACGACTTGTTCCCAAAACGGCCATGGAACAGGCACGAAGCACGTGCCTGTATTCAAGACACAGTGCCAACATCTCCCTACATAGGGTCCTGTGATAGCCGAGTGATGCTGCCGAAGCGGCGGGAAAACAGCGAGGGAGTTCGCAGGGAGGATCTTGCGAAGCTGAATCGTTCAGGGTCTCAGTGCGTTGCGCCGGCTGCAGGCGCCTAGGTGGTGCGCACAATGGCCGCCTAGCCCTAAGCCTGAAAGCCCAGGTGCAATACCGAAACAATCCCATCCGGCCCTGCGAGCCCTCAACTCGAAGCCAGGAGCGCAAAGCGTGAGATCGGAAACCCTTCATCCGACACCTCTTTCCCACAACAGACATGAAAATGGCCTTCTAAAGCTCGGTTCATACCTTATACCACAATCCTAAACCCGCGCCCAGTTTGACCTTAGTTCAGAGGCGGCTGACGACGAGCCGTTATGAGCATAGCTACCCCTATAATCTATAAGACCGTGTTGCGTGGACCGTTGGTCTCGGTCACGTTGAGGCTCCTTGCATTTTCGCTGCAGGCTGTTGTTCTTATCCTAGGCCGCCGGTGAACGTCATCAACAAGTACACTACTGCTGGCGTATCAGCGTTTTCGTGTTCCAGGCTTCGGAGATTTAGGATTTTGAAGTTTGCAGGGTTTAAGAGCATAGGTTAAAAAAAAAAACCATAGGTTTTTGCACTACGAGGGTTTGGAGGGTTTGGGAGTTTACAGGTCTGGAATGTTGCAGTCTAGGCTTCAGGGCTGCCTTTGCCGCTGCAGGCTCCGGCTTGACTAGACCCTGCCTTAACCCTGAATAACCTACCTTTTTAGGGCTCATTATTATGATTTCTTTATCTAAGTCCTTAAAAATGTAGGTTCTTCGGGGGTTAAGGTGTATCTTAGCCCTAAACCCTAAATCCCTCGCAGCCGTGAACACGAAACCTTCCTGCGTCACAGACTTGTGAAGCTGGTTTTGCTCATGCCTCTTCCAACTTCGACCTGAGGCCCAAGCTGGACCCTGGAAAACTTTTTAAGAATTTGCAAAATGAAATCATAATAAGGAATCTTAATAAGGTAGTTCATCATAACACGGAATCCTAATAAGGTAGGTTATATGTTTGGGGTTCAGGTAAGCCCTTCTCCTAGAAAGCCGTAGTAGCAAACCATGGCAGGGCACTTAAACGGCCGGGTTGTGACATTCTGCGGGGTTTGTGATCCACTCGTAGACCGTACAAGATGTGGGTCCGAAACACTATGATTTCGCTGGGGTTCTAAAACATCTATGTTGCTGTGGTATTGCATTGTAATTCTCCGGACCTCCCCCTGAACCCCAAATTGCCAGGAGGCACTGGTACCCCCAATATAAAAGCCGAAAGCTCTAGAGATTCGAACCTAAGCGCTCCGCTGCGATGGACCCTTGATGCTCCTCTGCTTCGTCGTGTGAGCTGTTCAAGTCAGCAGCGTGGAAAGCTTCTCGGCAGGGCTTAGGCTTATGGGTTTAGGGTCTAGGGTTTAGGGTTCAGGGTTTAGGGTTTAGGGTAGGGTTGCCCCTCAACTCTACACCCTTTAGTGTGGAGAGGCGCCTCGTTCATCTATTTTCTGGCTGTCACACAGGTCATTGCGAACCTGCAGCCCTAAATTCAAAAAGAGCTCTGAGCCCTGAGTCGTAAGCCCTACCCATACGCCCCAAAGTAGTTCCTTTTTGGGATTACCTAATAGGATTCTAAATATGAACCCCAAAAAGGAACTACTATGGAGCCTCTAGGTAAGCCTAAACCCTGTTTAAACTGGACCTGCAGCTTCTCTTCAAGCCCACGAAGTCGCGAGGCAATGGGTGCCTGCTGCTCTTCAGCAAAGCGGGCCGGGCACGGCCTGGAGGCAGCGCTCATCCGTAGGGCTCTTAAGACTTGGTACAGGGTTCCTTAAAGGTTCCTTTTACGAGTTTATGCTGGTTTACAGGGTTGAAGTTTAAGGTGTCGGGGGTGCGGTAGACAGCTTAATAAAGAGATTCGAATACTGCAGCAAAAGTCACCGCAATACGCAAAATACCCATAACACCCCGTTCCAAATATGACGGCTCCTACAGGAAAGTCGTGGAATTTGCTGGTTCTGTTGTCTCTTGGGGGCTTCGAGTTGTTGTGTCTGTAGAAGTTTGTACATGTCGGTCGGCCCAGGGGCACTGCAGGTTCATGACACTGGCCAGAGCCTGCATAGATCGGAATACCTTCGATTTTTGCACACACATACAGAAGCACGGGTCACGGTTGATGTTTTGAAGGTGCGAGTATAGAATTGTAAATAATCTTGGGCAGAACCCACGGCGCCAAGTAACAACTCCAAACAGACTCGTGCAGAGCCTTGATGCTTGCTGGCCCCCGCAACACGCAGAGCCCTGCAGATCCCTAAAAGGATTTAGAGTTCAGGCTATGGGCAGCCTCGGATGACCTGTGGGGATTTGAAAAGTGTTTTGAAAAGAGCCATGGACGTCAACATGATCCCGCAATGCTGCGGCAGAGCTGAAGTAGAGAGCGCTGCGCCAGGTAAGACATACATGTGCTTGGGTATGTACGCAATCAATGCCCCCTTATCCTGTGGCAATACCCCGATGTAGGGTGTAGGGGTTAGGGGCTAGGGTATTCGCAACTTGTAGCTGCTTGTCATAGCACAATTAGCATCAATGATTCGCTCGACCAGGCGTTTCCTTCGAAAGCAGACGCGATGGAGGCAGAAGCAGATCTACAAGAATCGGACGAGGATGACCAGAAGCTGCACCTTTTTGTTGAGGCGTGGGGTGCTCCCAAAGGAAGACCAGTTCCCCGATAGTCAAGGCGTTGCTATTCTAATTTTGTGGTTGTATCGGAACAGAAAATTATACTTCTGTGGGCAACTATCCTTTAGGGGAATGTCAATGAATATGTTGTGCTAGCGTTTTCCGGGGTCGGTGGTGGTTGTCTAAAGCCTGCACTGTGGCTTGACTGATGCCAGATGCTGTCGGGTTGATTATGTTTGTATGTGTTTGGATGGCGGGGGGGTTGCTTCGGATGGTTGGTGCAGTTGTGAGCTATACTGTACAAGAGCACTTGCATGGTAACTTTGGACATTCACTGTTTCTACCTGGTTCTCGCCATCGCCGGTGTCTTCATAAAGGGCGCTTGGCGCAGGCCTTTCTCGAGCTGTGACTCTGGGTCGCAAGCATCCCCAATCCACAAGCAGGCCAGTAGTCACCGTAATTTCTCTATCAAGCCCGACACTGCAACGTCCTTCGAAGCCCAATCTTCATCGCCTCAATCCATGCATAATCTTGTCTTCCTGATGCGCTTCTGCTCATCTCTCCGTCTCAACAGCTCCATCCACCTGAAAACCCAAAAGGTGACGAGCACTTGCTGCCCCGCAGCCAAGCGGGACGAACAAGGGTTGGAGGCTCCTGCAACTTGAGAAGTGGTGTTCCCTTTCGTTTATGGCGGCTGGTAGTGGATGCTGTTTCCATGAAGCAGAGTATGTAACTCTGATACTGATAGCAACCTCTAAACCCTAAAGCCTCATAGTAAGCACCTCAACCCTGCTTGTAAGCTTGCGCTCCCTGAAAGGGTGAGGGGGCTCTATGTTGTTTTCTTGTATAATTGGGCTCCAGGTGCTTGAATATGAGAAGGTTGTTAGCCATAGAAAAAGAATATATATATATATATATACACATGATCTGTAACTTCGTAGCCCACTACAACAAGTATCGGTTAGTACAGCGTAGTGTGCGTAGGGTTTCACCTCTGTCTCACCGTACGTTTAGGCTCAAGGTAGCTTAGTTTTTTTGGTAGCCCGGGGCTCCGCAAAGCGTGATGGTGTGGGTTCCCGCGAGGGCCATAGCAGGCGCTGCCTTGCTTACGGCCAGTACGCTGGAGAAGTCTTTTAATTCCACTACCACCACAACCCCGTTCCCGGCGATAGAGGAACCGAGTGAAGTCCCTGACCTTTGGGGGGTCCGAGGACTGATTTCGGTCCCGGACCTGTCCTGGCTACCCTTCGTGGGAGCATGGATGGAGGCCGAGGAACCAGAGCTTATCGGTACCACTTCTACACCGGAGGAACCTAGCGGTTGGGAAAGCTGGAAAGCGTTTCTCTGGGACCTTATGGTCCAGAGGGTCCTTCCGATATGGGACCTCTGCAAGGTGTATGCACAGCAATATTGTGGCCCGTTATGCTCATCAATCTTATTTGCGGTTCGCTGGACGTACTGGCTCATGGTCGGAATAGTTGGGGTATTCCTGCTGCAGCTGGGTGTCTGGACGTACACCTGGGTTGTCTTCCCAATCGTTGTGCACTCCAGAGCATTGGCCCGGTACTTCCGGGGAGACGCGCCCTGGAGTGAGGTCTCGCGACTTTTGGGAGAAAGGCCATTCAGGCCTAACTGGAAAGGTCCATGTGCTGGAGAACCGTGGTCCGTTGCATACGTGCAATCAGAGGTTAGAGGCAGGGGCCTCAATCGTCTACCGCACGATCTCCTGATTACGGATGGTACAGCGATTGCCAGACTCCGCCACGGGACCGTACGGGGCCGGACCAACCGGCACGGCTTCATTTGCGCGTGCGATGAGGTTAAGGCCTCATCCCACCGGTACTTCCGGAACCTTATCGAAGCCTCAGAGTGTCGGATCCACCTGTGCGCCCATCAGCCATGTACCGCGGAAGGAGAACCGGCAATTCACGTGGGCACCAGCGCGGTGGTACCACAAGTCCAGGAGCTGGACCTTCAGGATTTGGCCGGCAGGGGACCTTGGGCCCGGTGCGCCATTCTTACTTGGTTCTTTGGGCTTTTGTGGTGCTCATGCTTCCGGCAAACCACAAGGCGTTTAGGTAAGTTGATCTGCGGAACTCTTTGTGGCATCTGCTGCCGAAGGAGCCCGAGGCGCGGTTCGCGCCCAGGCGCCGAGGGAACAGGCCCCAGGCATGAAGACTCAGAGACCGAGTCCGAAGCAGAGGAAGGAAACACATGTCAGGCTGATCAGGTGGGCATGGACCTCGGTACTCCCAATGCCAAGCCCTTGGCGACGGAACCCTGTAGGGACTTAGCCCGACATCAGCCAGAGCCCCTCCTGAAGGCAGATGAGATTGTCAGTTGCCAAGAAGGCCTCAAGAAGCTCATAGATGGCACTCACGCGGTCGCCCTTTGCGACTATCACCGGGCCATCTATCAAGCGTCCCTGAAAGGAAGAACCTGCTCAGTAGAGGGGTGCCTGCAAACGCCATACCACACCAAGGGTGGAGTCAAGCTCTGCAGGCTCCATGGAGCCAAGGAGGAGCGGAAGCCTAAGACTTCGCCTGAGCCTAAGCCAGCGGATCCTTCCGTAACTTCCGGGGTTCAACTTCCCCAGGAAAGTGATAGCGGGCCTGCCCCGCCCTCGATTCTTCTGCCTAGTGCCTCCCAACTCCTCCCGGGAGTTGTCCAGAGGATGGTGTCAGGAGAGACTCTGGATGAGGCCCTCGATGGTGCTTATCGAGACCACTCAGCTGTCCCTCTCACTGGGAGTCGAGCCCTCCAAACCCTCGAAGACCTCAGGGTCGAAGCTAGAAGGTGTCTGGACGGCTCTCAGCCGGGCAGCAACCCGGATGTGCTGCAAGTCTTAAGGCTGATTTGCGGCGACTCTCAGGCTTTACCGGATCGAACACCGGACATGAAGCAGCTGCTTCAGATGCCTCACAACGCGTACAGTTCCGACGGTAAAGGGAATGTTCCGTGGGGTGTTTCACCCCCGGAACCTGACCCCGCAGGACCAAGAGACCCAGGAGATGAAGTCCCGAGGACCGTGGCGTTCACGGATTTTTCCAGGGCAACCCCGCCCGGACCTGGCAGCTCTTCCTCTTTAGCCCCGGCCTTCCTCCAAACCCCTGCCCTTCCCGCCGCACGGTACGGCGGCCCGTTTCCCCTGGGACCCGTCCCAGGAGCGGGAACGCCTGACAATGCAATGGGAGTTGAAGGGGATTTGGTGCAGGGCTTGATGAGGCGCAAGCAGGCTTCACCCGCTTCGACCGCTGTCCGTCCACCCGATTGGTACCGAGCTGGTGCGTACACCGCTCCTCCACCGGCCTTTGCAGACGAAGCAACCAAGGCGCTGCAGGCCATTGCCAAAGCGGTTACCTCCAAAGATGAAGCCGCTTCGCAAGAGCGGGGAAAGCTCTCCTCCATTGGGAAGGTAGAAGAGAGATGCTTGTATTTGGTTCGAGGCTGCGACTCTCTCACGGTCCCTCTAGGGGAAGCAACCGTGGGCAAGGAACTTTTCCACGCCCTTCGGAACACTGCTACCCAGGACCGCCCGTTGCTGAGAAGTCTTAAATTCCCCATTAACATTACCAACAGGTTCGCTTTTGGGGTCAGCGGTCTTTGCGTGGGCGGCAAAGGAAACATTCCGGATTATTCTCTCACTACGGGAGATTTCCCCGCGACTTCCGAAGCCGAGTTCGACAGCTACTCTGTCCCTGGCGATATCAAGCTGGAGAAAAAGCCTAGAGCTCCGGCCACTTTGACCTTGTGGTACAGAAACGCCCTCCGTCAATGCTGGGCCCTCGCCTGTATCTTCGGGGTACAACATTATGGAGGATGGGAGCGAGCCGCTAGCAGTCTCCTGCGGATGGCAGAGGAGACTGCCCATGCATGGCCGCTCCATCTCATCATTTCTACGTGGGATGAGCTCTGGAGTCGGTTCATGGAAGAAGTTCGGGACATCGAACGCAAAGTTCGCCGAGAGATGGGAGAGGAGGCTCCCTCCTTTGAGAGGTTAAAATTCTTCTGCACCGCACCCGGTGTAGACGGGAATCCCTGGTTGCGTCTCCCGCAGACCTTCGAATTGGAAGACCCTCTCGAATATTTCCAGACCGATGTCCTGCCCCGGCAGCGTCGGATCTTGGAAAGAACCTGCTGGCAGCTCGCCCTCAAAGGGCCACAAGCGGGCCTCGCCGGGGGACGCGCCGGAGAGCAGGGCGACACGGGCCAGAGGACCGATACGGTCCCGGGCCCCAAGGTCGGGGCAAACACGTCCGCGCCCGCGCTCCTCGGCAAACCTCTGAGCAACAAGGAGGTGCAGAGATCTATGGACCACAGGCCGAAGTGTCAGCGCACCGGCAAGTATTTCTGTTGGGACGCCATGTCGCGCCGAGGGTGCCATGCCCAGTCTTGTTCACACTCGCACGAGAAGCCCATTCCCGGGTGGAATTCTTTTGATTTCAGCGTCCAGATGCAGCTTCTCCGGCGGGGTGGCCACCTTGGCCAGCCAAAGATGTCTGGTGCAGCCGACGTTGATAAAGCGGTGGCCGTCCTGCGCAAGGCTCAAGCCGACAAAGTATCTGCTGCTGTCGCGGAAGGAAAGGCCGCCAAGGCCGCCGCCGCCGCAGCTAAGGTCGGCGCTGCCAACTCCACGGCTGAGCCCAGTGACACCCGAGCCGGATGGGCCCAACCCCCTCCTGAGCTCGGCAACTTCTTTGCTACAGACCTAGAGTCGGGCCTCGCAGAAGCCATGGCCGGCAGTGCTTTGGACTGGACGGCCAACCACTCCTCTCCACCGCTTCGAACCGTCTCTCTCCAGCAGAGCACCGAAGCTACTCGAAAGCGGGAGGCCGACATGGCTAGCGTGGAGTCTTCCGGCTTGGTCCCGGACGTCCCGCCTACGCTGGCCTGCTATTTGCGCAACCGGTTGCTGCATGTCCAAGGGCCACCTGATCCCCAGCATGTGCAGCAAGCGCTAGACGACGCCGTGCTCAAGGGCGCCCCGGAGCTCACTGTCGAAGCGGAGGCTTTCCTTGCCAAGCAAGCCACGCGGGCCACTCTTACCCGCACCTCTTGGGTTGCATCCAGCGATGCCCCTGGGTCTGCCCAGCTTTCCTGGGGACCTTATGCTTGGGACGTTCTGGACTACGGGGACACTCTGGCCGTCCCCGCAGAGCTGGAAGGTATTTTGGAGCCTCGCGACGAGCCACACCCGGACTGTGAGCCGCGCCAGTGCCTACTGTTGCACGTGGCCGCTGCTTGCTTGTGGGCCCAAGCCCACGTTTCCCCCTCCTGGTCGGAGGTGCGAGCGGCTGCTGCGCCCTTGCGGGTGGAGCTCCATGGCCTCGCTTGTCAGGCAGCCGAGGCTTTGTCTTTCGAGCCCGGCAGCATGACACGAGCCGAGCGGGACCTTCGGGTCTTCATCCATGATCTCCTGTATCACGGTCACGACAAGGACTATCGGTGTCTTGCCGCCTTCCCGCCCAGTGCAGCTTCTCACTTGGCCATACAGGTTGTGCGACTGGATTCATGGAAGCGTCCCACTGTTGAGCGTTTGGCCGGCGCCTCCGCGCCACTCAACTCCCCTCCTTTGGTCTGGCTTCTGGTCCATGAGGGTCATATGCGACTTTTGGTCCCCACTTCAGATGCCATGCCGGCTCCTGCTCGTAGCATCACTATGCACGGGTGGGATGTGCACCTTGAAGCAGCGTCAGTTGCTGGCGCAGAGCTGGTCCCTCCGGCTAAGTGCCCCCGTTGCGATGCGGAGGAGCTGCGGCGTACTGGTGTGTCTACCAGCGTCCTGGGCCTTTACCCTGTTGTGGTGCCGACCGAAAGAGCTGGATCCGTTTGTTGGGAAAGCTCTCCTCCCTCAGGGCCGGCTGTCGACCCGCTGCCTGTCGTGCCGTTGGGGCGCGGTCAGGCCCCTTGGGCGGTTCTGGAGCTTGCTCTGGGGACCCCTTCTGCGCTGGCCGCCTCTGTTCCCCCCGATGCCTCGTGGGGCACCATTGGTCTTGCCGCAGGGCAAGACCTTGCGGCGGCTGTTGTGCGGCAGGGTCTTCTCGCTACGCTCCGCGCCCATCAGCCTCCCCTTTTGGTGGTGTCTGTCTTGTCACCGGAGCTCACGGCCGGCTATCGTCTGCAGCCTGGCTGCTCGGGCCTTTCCTCCTCTCTTCTTTCTTTCGTCGCCCTTCTGCTGCAGGAACAACGATCTCGGGCTGGAGACGTGCTCTTCCTTCATCCTCTTACGGGCGCGGGCTGGCGCCATGAGTCGATCCTCACGGCGCTTCAGGGCTGTCCGCGCGTTCGCTTGCCACTGGCTTCGCCGGGGCGGGCTCCGCTACTGGTAGCTACTACGGCCTCCGCTGCCGCGGAGTCCTTGCGGACGGGCGGGACTTTGAGCACCGCCGTTTCTGCCTTGTTTCAAGGGGGGGGGGGGGAGAGCTCCGCGGTCGCAAAGTGGCCGATAACGGTCCTGTAGAAGACGAGGCGAGGGTCGGTAGGGCAAAAGAGGAACCCGAGGGCTGCTTCGGCCCCGGAGACCTCCCGACACCCCTCCGTAAGGGGCCGCTGGCCCCCCCACTTGCCGACGCGGTCAGGTCCGCCGCGGCGGCCTACCTTGACGCGGTCGAGGAGGCTGCTCAGTTCTCCAAGGAAGGACTCCGAAGTGTAGCAGCGGCGGGGTCGCTGCTCCTTCGAGCGGCCGGCGGCTGGCAAGAAGCAATGAGAGCCATTAAGAGAACATACATCCAGCGCCACGGGGATCATTTCGACGGGTTACACGGACCCACGCTTGATGGCTTGGTGCCTCCTCCCCTCCTCGAGAGAGCAAGACACGTGGCAGTGTGGGGAGTGGAGGCGCACGTGCCCCTGAAGGAATCTTCGAGACTCAAGTGCGCACCCCACCCCAGCCTCAAGGCGCATATGGACGAGGCGGCCGCTCAGCTGTGGAAGGACGTTGTCAGGGGCCGGGTCCTGGTGTGCTACGACCAAGGGGAAGGTCTCGATGGGGTTATCTCTGTCCCCATGGCGAGAGTGCCTAAAATGAACCCTGACAGAACGGTTTCAGACAAAGGCAGGGTCGTGTGGGACGCTACCCCGGTGAATCGGTTCTGCTCCAAGGAGGATTTTCCGCCAGCCTTGCAACCTAAACACAGAGAGGTTGCCAGGGTTATCCTCTACTGGGGGCTCAAGTTCCCCGGCGTCCCGATTCTTCTGAGTAAAAAGGACGTCTCGGACGCCTTCAAGTGGCTCCCAGTCGCTCTGGAAGACACGAAGTTCTTTGCCGCTAGTTACGTTGAGGCCGACCATGACGCTACACTCCTCTACGGGTACATGACCTTTGGATGGAGAGGCGCACCAGGCGAATACATGGGATTTGCTTGGGTGCTCAAGGCAGGCCATGAGGCGCACGGTCCCTCCAATGGGCGGTGGGAGGCCTCCGACGTTGCCTTTCACTCCTTTGTCTTGATGGACGATACTGTCCTGGTGGAACCGGACATCGGGCTTCGACCTTGGGTTTCAGTCGAGGTCGCGGAGCAAATGACCCGCGCCGCTCTTGGCCCGCGGGCCATTAACCCGGAAAAGGACGCTGTCGAAGGGGCGTTGGAGACGAGGAAGCTCATTTGGGGATTGACGTACGACACCGGGCGTGGAACGGTCAGTTTGCCAATCGTTAAGATTGAAAAAGCGTACCACCTCCTCCATCTACCCCAATTCGACCATGGAAATCGCGTCGTTCCGTTGCGCCTGGTCCAGGAATTGCGGGGGAATCAACAGTTTTGGCTGGCTGTCTTCCCCAGTCTGGCACCTTATTTAGGGGCCACCAACGATTTGTTAGGGCCGCCCGACGACGCGGGAAATGCTTGCCCCAAGGGGCCTGACACCGAAGCCACCTGGCAGCGATTCTGGGAAGCGATAGAGCTACAGCGGGTCTTGGTTGACTCTCAGGGAACCTGGGAAGCGCGGTTCTCGCACTCCCTCCTCGGGGCTCTGACCCTTCCGGAGTATCTGTCTTTCCCGGGCTTGCAGGATCAGGTTGTTTGGGCCTCGGGGGACGCTACCACACAGGTGGTGGGGGCCATCGACTGGGAGGCCAGGGTCGCTGTTGTGGAGCCCGTCAAAGACCTCTGGGCAGCCCTGCGGGAGTTCCTCTCTTCATCCTACCTCGAGAAAGAAGATTTGGAGAAGTCCGAGGGCCGCTTCGGCCCCGGGCGTGCCTTAGGCTCCTCTTCGCAGGAAGGGGACGAGGGGAGTTTCTCTCCCGGCCCCGCGTCAGAAGAAGGCGAGGAAGATGTGATGATCTCGCTGGCTGAGTTGCTGGCGGTCCTTTGTTTGGTCGCCGCCCGTTGGCGGGCCTGGTCTGGGAAGGTAGTAGTTTACGCGGGAGACAACCAGAACGTTGTCCGTTGGATCGCCGCGCGAGAAGCCAGCCCACCTGCGGCCCGCTTCCTCCTTCAGATCCTGGGCGCAGCGGAAGCAGTGGGACATTTTCGGCTTTACGCTGAATACATCAGGACCTACCACAATGTGGTGGCGGACGATCTGACTCGTAAGAACGTTCCGGACGTGCTCCGTGAGAACAATCTCAAGCGGATAGAGGGTAGAGGCACCATGGTTGAGCTTCTCGACCGCTCCTGGGCGAACCGCGCCCTGCTGTGGGCGACTATGGAAGATGATGACCGGGGCATCGCCCTTCAGCTCTGCCTCAGGCGCTCCCCTCCTGGGCCCCCCACTTCTGTGACGGGTCCCCTTCCTTTGAGAATCCACGAAATGGCCCTCGGCCCGCCGGTTTACACCCGCGAGCTCACTAAAGAAGGGGCTGTGTGCACCCATCAGCAGCGCCTAGGGACGGAGTGGTCGGGACCCACCGCGCCGACGGCGCCAGCAGGAAAACCCGATGTGCTTTGTTGGTCCTTAGGTAGAGGTGGTTCCCAGGTTCCCCTTGCTGACGTCCTCCGCTTTGATCCTGAGTGCATTGTGGTTGATTCCCTTCAGAGTACAGGGTTGAAAAGCTTGAGGAAAGGGCTTGGGGATGGTTGGTTTTCTCAGCTGGATTTGTTTAGCGGGAGGTCGTTCGGGGATCAGGTTTGGTGGAGGAGGTGGGCTTTGGTTGCCGTCAGAAAGGACGGGTCCCGTAAGCACCCTCCCAAACTTAGCCCGGTGATCGACGAGGAGCCTGTTACGCTCCCGTTGGCCCGCTACAACCTTGAGTGGAGAGCCCCCGACTCTAAAGCCCCACCCGAAACCTGGAAGCCTGGACCCCTGAAGCTGGACTCCTCGCTTCCCTACCTTAGGAACGCTACCCCTAAGCCCTCAGGTAGGTTAGGGGAAAGCCTCGTTTGGGACCCCACCAAGCCTCTCCCTGCCTTGCACGACGGTTCTTGGGACCCCTCTGGCCCCCAGCCCCTGTTGCTTTTAGGCTCAAACCCCCAGGGTGTAGGGGTTAGGACCTTGCTGCCTGAAGAAGCTTGTAGTCTCTTGGGCGGCCGTCGGGAGTTGCTCCCGCGCCTCGACCCACAGGAAGCAGCGAAGCAGCTGCTGGAGGCGACACCTCCATCCTTCGCCCAAGGCATCGGGCGCTGGCTCAGGTCGCTTGGGTCCGAGGACTGTTTCAGTCCCGGACCCGAGGAGGCCTTAGGTCACCGAGCCGGTGTCTGTTCCCTTCCTTGGGAAGAGCATACGCGCCGGGCCCTGATGGCCTGGATGGAAGAGCGCGACAGCTCTTGGAGAACCCGCGTCGGAGGCGACAGCAAGGGTCCCTCCAAAGGAAAAGGGAAGGGCGACAAGGGAAAGCAGACCCCCAAAGGGGGTAAAGGCAAGAAGGGTAAAGGAAAGGGCAAGGGCAAAGGAAAACCCGCCGAAGCCCAAATCGACCATGCCGTCACAAGGATCCTTCGTCACGAAGGAGTGCGCGGTGCGGACGGAGGCAACTTGATCTCCGAGGAGGGCTGGGTGCCGGTCACCTCGCTGGTGTCGGCCCTGCGTCAGGAGCCGATCGACCTGGCGCTCTTGCAGCGTTTGGAACACACGAACTCGAAATCCAGGTTCGTGCTCAGACAGGCCGACCCGCTCCCAGGAGAGGATGAAGGAGCTTGGTATGCAGCCGCTTGGGCTGGGCATACCCTGTCAGGGGTGGTCGGCCCTGGTGCCATTGCCACCCCGCCTCCGATCCTTCTCCACGGCACATACCGGTCCAAGGTACCCCCGATTCAACTGAACGGGCTCCTCCCGCTACGCAGGGCTTTGCACCTGCAAGATCCGTCCTGCAAGTCTGGCAGGTGGCGATCCGACCTCGAAGTCGCAGTGACAGTGGACGCCGTCAAGGCTGCCCAGGCGGGCTGTATCTTCAGGCTCACGGGCAACGGAATCTGGTTGACCAGCCAACCAATTCCGACGAGCGCTATCCTCTCTTATGCACCGTGGACCGCGAAGGTTGAAGCCCACTCTAAGGGGCTCTGGCAAGGGTCCGAGCAGAGACTTCGGGAGGAGACCCGAGGGGAGGCCGAGGGGCGTTTCGCCCCCGGCCAACCCGAGGGAACTCCCAAGGGGTCTTCGAGCAGTCAAGAGGGTCAGCCCCCGGGAAAGGAAAGCAGAGAAGACGACCCTTCTCGGGACACCAAAGGGGAGGCGACGCAAGGCCCCCGCCTGGACCTTAAGGCCTACCAAGGAGGGAGACCCTCCCCTAAGGAGCCGACACTCCTCAAAGATGTGGCAGCAGCCGCGGTCGCCTTGGGCGCGACTCTCGAGGACAGGCAAGAGGTTATCGTCGATGCTGACACGTGGCAGGTAGCAGTGCCGGAGGCCCCCGAGTTCGAAGCAGACGTAGACTTCGGGCGGTCGACCTCCGAGTCGGGCTCAGAGGAGGCCACCGCCAATGTGGCCCTAGAGCCTGCAGACGAGGCCGCTGAGGTGGCGCACACCTACAGCGGCGAATGGTCGACGCCGGACGGCCTCAAGTGCCTGTTGTGCAACGCCTGGATAGACGGGGGTCACCTCATGACCCCTATCCACAACCGGCGCATGCGATGGCACCTGAAAGAGCGAGCGCGGCAGCAGCGGCAGCAGAGCGCCCCGCCTGCGGCGGCAGAGCCGAGCTCAACAAGGGCAGGGGACAGTGGCGCGACTTCGGGAAGACCTCCTGCTGCTCAGTCCTCGACCCCAGCCCCAGCCGCAGAAGCACGCACCGAAGGAATTGCCGTAGGGAAGGGAGCGTCCCACGGGATCCTTCACTCCCTTCCTCCAGCGAGGTCCAAAGCTCCCCCTGCTTTTGGTCCTCCTGACGCTCCAAGGAGTGAACCCCCACTGGAGCCCGAAGAGCGGGGCCGGAGCCTCCAGAAATCCATCCCATTCAGGTTCCTCCAGAGCCGGAAACCGAGGAACGAGGTCGAGAACCTTCGCGGTCTAAGGCCCCCCCTCCAGGGATCCATCCTCCCCGCGACACTCAGGCACGGCCCAGGAGCCCTAGCGTCCCCGAACCAGCCGGACCGCCGAGGAACCGAGATCGACCGCGCACACCGAGGGGAGCGCAGGCTCAGGCAGTGGTGCCCCCGAAGCCGTCCCTCCGGATAGCTCGGGTGCGCCCAGCGAGCGGGCACCGTCCTTCGAGGAACAAATGGCAGCGCTCGACGAGGAGGAAAGGATCCTCCTGCTTGAAGCAGGAGGTGGCCTCCCTTCAGAAAGCTCGTCTGCGAGTCGGCCCCTTGTGCCACGGACGGGCATCCGACTTACTGCTCCCAAGGTCGGCCTGCTCAGGGCGATCTCAGACGCGGACACACGGAACTGGAAGTCGTTGTCTGCGGCCCTCAAGGAGGCAGCTGGAGAGGGAGGCACCAAGGCGCAGCTTCTCCTTGACCTGGAACGCTTAGCGACCCAGCGTGGGGACGCCTCTCGAGAAGTCAAAGGACTCTTGGAAGAAAAGGTGCGTAACCTTAAAGCCTTGGAGACGTCGGATGCCGCATACCTCAAGGAGCTCGACAGTCAGGGCGAGGCGATGCGAGAGTTGGAAAGACAGAACCCTGTCAGACCTTCTCTCGCCTCAAAACCCCTCAGCTCCGATCGCCTCACGGCAGCTATCAAGGCCGGCACTCGCGAAAGCAGGAAAAGGGGAGGCTCCGCGCTCAAGAACACAGGGCCCGCATCGAGGCGGAGGCGGCCAGGGAGAGGGCGGAGCGCCCGCCAGGGGCAGAACCCACGCCGACAGGCGAAGCGCTGGATGAGAGAATGAAGGAGGCAGCTCGCCTTGAGTTGCGGGAGTTTCGTGCCCTTCTTGCGCAGGAAGGCACGCGCCAGGCGAAGCGTCCCCCGGACTCCACTCGCCGGCGAAAGCTCAAAAAGAAGCAACGAAAGGAGAGGCTCCGCGAGAAGGCCCGCAACGATGATGCGGATCGAGACACCAACCACGCAATCGCGCATGCCCGGGACCGGACGAGGAACTCAGAGCAGACACTCCCGAGGTCCGAGGGCCGTTTCGGCCCCGGACGCTCGGAGGGGGGAGCTCTTACTCCTTTTACCGGGGGAAGCGCGCGAGGCGTGGCGGGGCTAGGAGAAAGCGGAAGAGCCGAGGCCTACCTCTGGGAGACGGGCCTCTTCGAGGGCTTCCTTCTGGGCGTCGTGGCCTGCCTTTGGGCCCAGTTCTGCTGGCGTCGCGCCAGAGGTTGCTGTCGGAGGCGCGAGCGTATGGACAACAGTAACAATGCCCCGCGCACACCAAGGCAAGAGGCAGCCTTCTCTCCTAAGGCTCCGCCACCTCCCCTCAGGATGGTAGCAGACCAAGCCGCCTCGTCTAGCCAAGCGAGCGGCACCGCAAAGGCACCTCCCATGCCTCCACCACTGCCCCAAGGTGGAGCCGGTAGAACCCCGCCCCCACCACCACAGGCGGGAGCTATGGGGCAGCTGGCCAGGAGGAGGATCGGAAACACGACGATCTGCTGCACACCGCGCGGAACCTCGTACCATAGGCCCTCTTGCCCACACGTTTCCGGGCATGAGACCTATGTTCTCCACCCCTGTCCGGCGTGTGCCCCTACGACGTTCATCCCCGTCCCGGAAGCCCGGGATAGGAGGAAACCATATGGGGGCAAGGTGGAAGTGAAGTTCCTTCGCGATGAAGCAGTGTTTCACGCTCCAAGCTGCAACCTGGTTCGACCGCTTTTCACAAAGCGGCGCAACCATGTCGCGATTGTGGACCCGAGGCGCGCTGGGGGTACCTGGCCGACCTCGGGCCTCGCAACCACGATAATGCCACTCGAGACACTAATCACGCCTATGCGCATCTCATGCTCATAGGCGTGACCTTCTTCCTCCTGGGACTCCTGGGAAGCTGCCTTTGGGGGCAGCCGGGCTTCCCGGGAGTCACTCATAAAGCACCGGAGCAAGGAGGGTCCGAGGAATGTTTCATTCCCGGACCTCTCCTTACTCAGTGCGAAAATGAGCGTGAGGATGAGGCTCGATGTGGGGCTAGGCGCAGCGCAGGGTCACCTTCCAAAAGATGGAAGAAGAACCCTCCTACGAGGAACTGGCCGGTCCGGTCAAGAACAAGAAGGAACCACCTTTCCTCGGAGGGCCCTCTTCCGCGAAAAGGCTGTACGGCTCCAAGCCTCCCCAGCTGGCTCTACCTTTGGCCACGCGTGAGGCCTTTGAGGCAGAAGCTCTCCGAGTCGCCATGGACCGCCTTACCACCACCACACAGAAGGCCTACCAAGGGCAGTTAAAGTGGTGGCGCCTCTTTTGCCTCCGCAGAGGCATCCCCTGGTTGCTCAGCGGCAGCGAGCCCAGCGAGGAGGAGACTCACCTGCTGGACTTCCTCCTCCACACGGCCATCAACGGGGCGAGAGCACCAGGAACCCTTAAAATGAGGCTGGCGGCCATCAAATCGGCTCACGTCTCCCTCGGGCTTAAAGACCCACTGGAGGGGAAACCGCGACTGCTTCTTGTCCTCGCGGGGTTCAAGAAGAGGTATGCAACGCCAACTCGGAGGCTACCGGTGACTCCCACGATGCTTGCGTACCTCTTCACCCAACTTTGGGAAAATGCCCCGCACGAAGCACCCGGTCTTTGGCTCGCGCTGTGCCTGGGTTACTTCTTCCTCCTGAGGGCCTCCGAGTTCCTCCCTGTCCCTTACCTTCCTGACTCCAGACACCTTAAGGGTACAGATTTGAGACTGAGGAAGGGTGGACAGGAGTGCGATCTAAAGGATCTTCACTCTGCGGACGAGGTCGTGATCACCCTTCGGGGGAGTAAGACGGACAAGTTCAATCGTGGGACTACTCGAAATCATTTTCGAGGAGTCCCACCACTGTGTCCCGTGGATGCAGCGATCCGCTTCTTCTCGACCTTCCCAGCACGCCATGGCAATGGAGAAGAATCCGGTGAGCCTCTCCTTAGAGGAGTCACCCGCGAATGCCTCCAGATGCTCATCGCTAAGGCAGCAGAACACCAAGGCATGCAGGGAGCGACAGGAGCTCATTCCCTGAGATTTGGCGGCGCGTCCGCCATCTGGGCGGCTTATCAAAACTCGGCCCAGTTGCAGCGTTTCGGGCGGTGGGCGAGTGACGTGTATCACGGCTATATTTGGGATGCCCGTGCGTCGTCCAAAGGGGTAGCCAAGGCAATGGCCGAGGTGGACCTCATACCCCCTTGAAGAGAACCCGAGGACCGTTTCGGTCCCGGGCATCTCAACGAGGACCTTTCTGATATTTGGGCAAAGGGAAACCTACGCTTCCCTCTCTCCTTCTGAGGCTTTGAGCCGAGGACCGCTTCGGTCCCGGCTCCGTTGGTATGGAGGGGGGTGAGCCCCAATTCGGGGCAAAGCACCTTTCAAGTGCACTGCGCGCAAAAGAAGGGTTTGCACGCGTGCCGAGAGCTGTGCAGTGTGAGTGTAGAGTGAAACTCGGTTAGTACAGCGTAGTGTGCGTAGGGTTTCACCTCTGTCTCACCGCACGTTTAGGCTCAAGGTAGCTTAGTTTTTTAGGTAGCCCACCCGCCCATCCCCCTGAGCCCCAATTCGGGGCAAAGCACCTTTCAAGTGCACTGCGCGCAAAAGAAGGGTTTGCACGCGTGCCGAGAGCTGTGCAGTGTGAGTGTAGAGTGAAACCTTAGAAGGCATATTAGAATCATCGGGATTTTCTTGCTGTTTGGTGTAGATATAGGGGCCTTCGTAATTAGAATTGGGTCTTGGGGCCGACAATATTTATAATAAGGAAGGAACCCCAAAACAGTATTGGTACTTGTTCAGGCCCCTAAACCCTAAACCCTAAACCCTAAACCCCTATAGTAGATATCCGCATTCGTTGTCAGCCCAGTACCCATACTCGGAGCAGCTGGGAAGTTTTGGAAGAACGACTCGGCATTAGCAACCTTTATGGCCTCTTTCTGTAAAACTTTATACGGTAGCATGAGAGTGGTACTAGTAGTGTCGGCATGCGGTGCAAAACTTGTAGTAACAGTGGGGCAGAAATCGTCACATCTGGTTCATATGATGGTAACCGTAGTGGCGCAGTACCAGCAACAGTGATATAGTAGCATTAGGAGCATGACACACGTCAGAACTCATGTCGTAGCAATAATTGTATGCAACACAGACACAAACTTACTACGACTCTTGCTGAACTAGCACGATTTGACGAGCCTCTGCATGTCCAGCTTCTTCGAATATACACCTACAGGGAATTTACGAGTAGCAGTGTGTGATGCCGAGCTACCACCGGATGTGGCATCGGGCACGGTTTCGCCAGGCCTGTAGAAATACCCATAGACCGGAAGGTAGCTGAATCTGCGGCTGCTTTGTTGACATCGCAGCATGTGCAGCGACCCTTCTTCCGCGAAAGCTCAACCTCTAACAACAATTGTTGGAAGCTTCCACTCCCACATCGTTGACAGGCTGCCGAGGAACCTATCGGAGCATTTACAGCTCGTGCTTCAAAGGCGCAACCATGAATGTGTGCTGCTGCCCCTGTCTTTACATACTATAAAGGCCTAGTTACCCATTTTGCGGGGGTCCCTTATTATGATTATAGTAGAAGGGGCCCCAAAACCCTCTCCTATTTATTCGTTTAATCCGACGATAGCCTGAACTCTCCTCAGATACTGACTGTTGGCCTCCAGCCTCAATCAAGGATTCAGTAGGAATAGCAACCTCAAGAATCGCACACACACATATGCATATATATATATATATATATATATATATGCTTATATTTATCTGTATACATATATATATATACATTATAATATACATTTACACCCTAAATCCTACACTCTCAACCCAATATACCTATACTGTACCCTAAACCCTACACCGTAAACCCTATAGGCCTTCATCGCCCTCTTGCAGGTGCCAAGAATTCTAAAGCCTCATCCCAGCCTGGTCCTTCACCCTCGGGGTCCGACATTCGGGTCAGCCACCTTTGCACCCCGGGTTTCGGGTTTAGGGTTTAGGGTTTAGGGCTTTCTTTGAACCCTAAACTCCGAGCATCTCACCTGATCTGTGAAGACTCTTAGACCTGACTACCTGCAAGCTTTTATAAGCCATGTTCCTCGTCCTAACGGTATGAACACTAGTTGTCCCCAAACCCGATATGTGCTCCCGTTGTCTTTTCTGCAGACGGTACCTGGTTGATAAGTGTCTATGGTACCTGGTTGATACGTGTCTATTCATATGATTGTCTCCTCAGATGCTCTCTGCACTGCTCACTCTGGCGTTCCGGGACGAGTTTTCCCGATCAGGTTTTCAGTCACCCTCACACCCTGCACTCTGTACTCTCTGCCAGGTGGAGCTACAGGAGAAGCTGCGCGTCTACGAGGAAAGGGCGAAACAGCAACCGCAGGACGCAGGAGCACACTGGTCTCTCGGTGGGCTTCGGCTGGCCCTGGGGAACTTCGCGGGCGCCGAGCGAGCTTACGCCGAGGCTGCGCGACTGGAGCCTGGTGACGAGTTCGTGCGCTTCGGCCTCGGCCAAGCGCGGGAGAAGCAGGGAAAGCTGGCGGCGGCCGCGGAGGCCTACGCTGCGGCTCAGCATCTCGGCTACGACGGCGGCGAGGCGCTGAATCGAGTCAGCAAGGAGAGGGTGCTGTGAAAGACTGGGAGGGGACAGGGAGGCTGGTCGCTTGTGTGTATGTGCATATATACTATACACATATATGCATATATACCATATTATATATATAGACATATATATATATATACATATACATATGTGTAGACATATCTCTGTGTGTGCGCCCACAACGACCGACCTGGCCCCAAGCCTCTCGAGACTTGACTCGCCAGGAGATAGAGAAGAAGGCCGCCGAGGCGATCACGTGCATGGAAGGGCTCCTTAAAGGGTTCCTAAAAAGGGATCTATAGGGGTTCCTTAAAGGGATCTATGGAAGATGAGGGTATGATAACTACAATGTACTAATTATTAGTAATGACTTCTAGGACCCAGAGTAGGCCCTTATTCCCTTTTTTGAGGGTTCAGGTTCCCTTATAAGCCCCTTTAAACCAAAAAGGGCACCCTTTTTATTCCTAGGTTACTCTTGGGTCTAGACTTAAAGGATCATGGGACTTAGGAACTAGGCGGCTCCTTAAAGGGTTCCTAAAAAGGGATCTATAGGGGTTCCTTAAAGGGATCTATAGGGTTTCGGGTTTAGGGTCTACTTAAAGGACAATGTACTAGTTATTAGTAGTGTAGTGATAGTAAACAGGACTCCCTAAATCCCTAAACCCTAAACCCCTAACCCCCTACAGTAGAAGCCAGAAAGTTGGAATATCATTATGATAATCCCTTTAAGGTAAAATATAGGGGATCCCACCATTAATCCATATTCCAACTGTCTGGAGTTCCGTTTAGGGTTTAGGGATCCCCAAACCTACCGATTTAAGGGTTCTACCCTCTAATTCAGGGGTCATAACCCACTATTTTCTAGGGTTAAACTACAAGGGTTTATCTATAGTATACCCATAGGCCCCATAGTAGTTCCTTTTGGGGGTCAATACTTAGAATTCTATAAGGTAAATCCCAATTCTATAAGATAATCCCAAGAAGGAACTACTGTGGGGCCTATGGGTATAGTTATCCAGCCGTGATGTTGATTAGTCGTTTTATTGTTATTGCTACTGTTAATGTTTCCTTTTTACCATCACTAGATTACTACTTAGTACATTGTAGTTATCATTATTTCGTTTGCTATTACATATATATATATATATGTATATATACATATAGCGAGGTGTCATCGGTGCCATCACTTTGTGCTCCTGATTGTCAGGCGGTCAAAAGTCCGGTGGAGACGCAGTAGGCCCGGGCGGGGATCTAACCTCACTGCGCCTGTTGTGCTCAAAGGTTTACAGGTTATGGGGTGTCCATGGCTTGCAAAGGCTTGGAGCTCTGTAGACCCCTCCTCCTTCGTCAGTCCGGACAAGCCTACTGCAGACCACTTAACAGCCTTGAACTACAGACCGTATAGAGGTGGTTCAGTCGTCACATGGTTTCCCAAAGAAGCGGGCATGTTTCGAACTGCAGCAGAGCGCATACCTAGAGGCTCCATAGCAGTTCCTTTTGGGGGGTTCATGTTCAGAATCCCAGAAGGTATTCCCAAAAAAGGAACTACTATGGAGCCTATGGGTAAACCCTAAATCCGGTAGTCCTAGGACAGCGGGCCCTTCTGCGAAAGAGGGGCGGGCATGTCAGGAGCGAGGGGCTGTTGGAGCTCTAAAAGAAGGGGGTCGGTACAATAGTATAATATAACAGAGTCGTATTGTGATACGTTGCAGAACAGCAGAGTTTGGTATAGTAATAATACACTCTGCTATAATCTAGTAGATGATGGGCTATGGCTATGACACACTTCACATTTTGATGCTTTGGCTGATAGAGCTCGATCGGGCCTACAGCACCTCTCGGTTCGGTATTTGCAAGCTTGAGCTCGAAAAGCGCCGAGTACATCTCCAGCATGCTGGGCGCATAGCCTGGAGGCCGGAATAGCTAATCTGGAAAAGTATCTTTGGTCCCTTTATATTCTGGCCATAAATGTGAGTTCCCTTTTCTTAGGGTTCGTTGTGTCCAATGTTCAGCTGATTCACTTTCAGATCTCCTCCTACCTGCCTGGCTCCTTGTTACCTCTAGGCTGGGCCCTGAGAGCTGACTGTTTAAACTTTACCTTAGCCCTGTGTAGTCTACCGCTTTAGGGCTCCTTATTAGGATTTCTTTGTATAAGTCCTTAAAAAGATGTAGGGTCTTCGGGGTTAAGGTAGAGTTTGGGGTTTTTAAACCTTACAGTAGAAGCCCAAAAGTTGGAAGCCCAATAGCCTCAATCCTTAAGGGTCATGTAGAGGGAATCCCAGCACTAATTGTCCTTAGTCAGGTTTCCAGCTTTTTGCGGTTTTCTATAAGCACTCATTTCTGAACCGCAAACCCTAAATTAGGCCTTCTCGTGGACTCTTCAAGGGTTTAGGATTTTGGGTTCAAGGTTGGGGCTCCTTCATTTAGCTTAGGTCACCGAACTTTTTAGAATGCACGGTCGAAGAGGCTCTTAATCATAATCATGATCGTCTTATCAGCAATGGTCATGAAAATAACAACACATATGTATACATATATATATATATATAGAGAGAGAGAGATGTGTGTGTATATATAAAATCGTATACATATACATATGCATATATAAGATATACACATGTGTATGTGTGTGTCTTTCTCTATCTCTCTCTCTCTCTCTCTCTCTCTCTCTCTCTCTCTCTCTCTCTCTCTCTCTCTCTCTCTATATATATATATATATATATAGGTCTCTTCAAGGGTTTATGTAGGATTTAGTTTTGGGTTCTTGGATGCGTCTCCTTCATTTAACTTAGGTCACCGACCTTCTTGGATGCACGGTCTAATATGCGCATAATCAAAACCATGACAATCTTATCATGTCATGAAAATGGCAACCCATATATGTATATGCAAATGTTATTGTACTGCATGTACAGCTTTGGACAGTATTCAGCCTACGCTTGAGGTGGATGCAATCGACAAGCCTCGAGTGAGGCTGCTTCGGATAAGAGACCTTGTGCATGTTGATAATTCACTGGAGCCCTGGTAGACAGTACCAGCGTTTCTAAAGCCGACGGGCTTGCGGGAGGTTTTGCCGCGCAGTGGCTAGCATCCACAGATGACTATAGTCTCGCACCTGCCTGTGGATTTCGGTTGCATGTTGGGCTATTTCACGTGACCCGCCGTCCCCAATCCAACCTTGAAAGCCTCAGCTCCTACACCTATCAAAGTCCTGAGCTGTACCCAATAAGCTACTCTGCCAAGTATTATAACCTACAAAACTAGTATCCTGAACCCAAGTACCTGGTTCCCAGCTGGATTGGTCCCTTGGGGTCTAGCCGAACGCAAAACGTCTCGAAAGCTCTCCACGTCTCCAGGGCTTCCTGTTGACAGTCTTGTTTCCGTTTCATGTTGCATGACTGTAGCCAGATCTGCTTCACAGCTGAATGATCGGCTTGGGCCGTAGATTGATCCGGGTGGACTTCAGGAGTTGAGACTGAAGTTTGGCTCGTGCCGATGCCGCTGCGGGCTATATACAGGCCTGAGTAAGTAAAACTAAGTTTGGGGTACAGTCTTAGCGAACCTATATTAGGGACTGTAAGGGGACATTCTTACGAATTCTTGCGATCCTAAATTCAAACTTAAACCGTACCTGTAGTCTCCATTGTAGTTCCTTTTTTGGTTTGACAACTTTTTTATCAAGGACCCCAAAATGTAACCCCAAAAAGGAACTACAATGGAGACTATAGGTACAAACCCTAAAAACCGTTTCTGAACTGCGTTTCCGAACGCGTCGCTGCTTCGAGTGGATAAGCCCGGAGCTCGCGACGAAGCCGACAAAGAGTCCTGGAATTCCAGAACCCTCAAAACTCTTCAAAGCCCTAAACCCTATGATGATTGAAAACTGAAAATTTCTTTTGTATCCCTAAACCCTAAATAAATGATTTGAGTTTGTTTAAAGCTCGAACCCACCAAAAATCTTAAGAGCTGGTCTTCGAATTCTTCGCTTCTTTTGGCCCCGGCCTCGCTGATCGAAGCCGGCCTCTTCAGTCGGCTCGTAGCACGGCCACGCAGACTCTTGAAGACAGGGGTGGTTGTCAAAATTAGGGTCGCCAGGTCCCGTATTATACTAAGGACACAAAAAGAGACCCTAATCTGGACAACCACCCACATAACCTAGAGCGTCCATATATGCTACAGGTTTAAGGTTTAGTGTTATACATGTATGGAATCAGGGGTAGTATGGAATCAGGTCGTATGGAGCCTCTGGGCAAAGTCGCTCGCACTTGCATGATGAAACCTGAGTGTGCTGCTGACAGTGTGGTTTAGAGATTTCGGATCCAGTAATGTTGTTTGTAACCAAAGCCGCCTCAAACTGTCACCAACACTGCTGCGTTTTGCATGACCGTGTACTGAAGAAGATTTCCAGACTCAGGACCTTAGGTGAGTATTGTCGAACCCTGCATTGAACCCCGAACTAAATCCAATGGCTGGGCTGGGCCTAGTATGTTGAGCTGCGAGACAGAGTGGTGTGCTTAAAGTCTCGTTGCAATCAGTAGCCATGCGCCTTTCAATGGGATGATATCTCCATGTTGTTCACGGCAGTTTGTAGTGCAGAAAACATTGCAGCTGTTCGTCGGGCTGCACAGCTATTGTGGCTGAAGTTCCACCTCACACGCGGCAGCCGCGCTGGCAGTGAGGCACGGATCTTTGTTGGAACCTTGTTGAAGTGCCCTAAACCTGCCAAGCTGGCACTGATGCCTCAAGACTGGTATCTTTTGCGGTGGAGGAGTCAAGCTTAAACTTAGCCCTCAGTGCATGCAAGCAGTCCTACACAATCTGCAGACCTTGATCATTTGTCATTAGACAGTTGGGACCCTGCAGGCAGAACTCGTCAAACAGAAAATTTCGGACGTCGGAGAGCATGGAAGGATCCCCTGGCTGAAGAGTGAGAGTGTGCGTTTTGCTCTCATGGTGGTTTTGGTTCTGCGGTTTTGAGACTCGATCTATTGCTTTGAGCTCTGATGATATAGTGTTGTCGGGATTTATTCTTTAGATAATGACAGTGATAAGGGAATGATAAGGGTTGTCTGCAGCAGGCAGGAATCGGAAGGGAACGGCACACCGCCGCGCCGGGTGTTCTCAGTTTGGGTGGTTTACTGCGAGTCCACTCCTGTCCTGAACTGGAGCTGCAGTCCAACATCCAGGCAGCACTTGTGAATTCAGCATTTCCTCCTGATAGCAGGAAGTGCGGACTCCAAACCCGCAAACTTTAAACCACCAGGGATGCTGTGTCGGTGTAGTTTCCGAAAAGCTCGGACTACCTATAGTCTCCGTTGTAGTTCCCTTTTTTGGTTAGACCAATTTTATAGTTAGGATCCTAGAAGGTAACCCAAAAAAGAAACTACAATGGAGACTATAGGTAGAATGTAGATTGCATGCAGGTTTCCATGGCGACGTTGACCCAGACGCAGACCGAGGTCCCACAGCCAGGGATTGAATAAGGAAGTATTAAAGGAGTCGGAATAACTACTGATAGTATCTTGAAAGTCCCAACACAATCTCTCCTTTTTTCAACATACGCCAACACCACAATTACTTTGGTTGATTACTCTAACCGTTGATGAAGGCCCCTCTCTCACCGTCTCGTCAGTCTCGACTCCGTTTGCTTACAAAGAAGCCATTTAATTTATTCTTACTAGGCGCGGGTGTGATGCTTTCAGACCTTGGAGGGCCATGAGCTGCAATAAACTTGGAGGATCACGGGACTTAGTAAGTCAGGTTATAAGTACGTTAGTTGGGGTTATCAGTAGTTATAAGTACAGTTATCCTAATTAAAACTCAGTTACGAAGTCCCATGATCCTTTAAGCACGATGACTCGACAAAGGGGAGACAGGGATTTCACACATGCCACATAGCGACGCCCCTGCTAGCACTAAGGTAACAGCCAGAAAGTTGGAATATGATTATCCTAACCGTTCTATGGTAAATTATAGGTTATCCTACCCTGAAACCATATTCCAACTTTCCGGCTTCTACTGCATGCTGCTATTTGGAGAGGCGGGTGCTCTAGAGTTGGCTTGTCAAAGTTGACAGTAGCATGGCATGTGTGGTATAGGGGTTCACGCCATATGGTTATTGTTTGATTTTTTGCGCCTGGCGAACTAAGAAGATGGTTTGTAGGGAATTCTCAGAGCGATCCTCTTGAGGTCTCGTGATTCCTGTGCTGACTGTGCTGGACAGCTTGCGAAGCCGATGGTGTTTGTAAGGCTTTGTGTTTGGAGGTGACAGTGCTGAGTGGACATTCGGTTCAGTTCAAGCCATAATCTACACACTAGAGGAGCTTTATGCGTGGCCGCACGGTGGAGTGGAGGGCGGCGAAGCCCCTGGAGCCAAAGAGGTAGTCTAAACGTGCTCTTTACATCGTATATTCAAAAAATAGACTCCGCCCCTCACTCCCTGGACCCTCCATCCACTCACTAGACCCTCCAACCCCTCACTCCCTACACCTCCATCTCTCAACCCCTCCATGAGACCCCACCTCCACCCTTGCTTCGCCCCTCCATCCACCCCTTACCCCCCTCCACAAAACAGGAAGGCGGGAGGGGTGGACGTAAAACAAATTGTTCATCTTAGCACTGGCACCCCACTTCAAGCCCAAGACACCGTTAACCGATCGTACATCTTAGCACTGGGACTCCAGTTCGAGCCCAAGACGCCGGTAACAGGACCCCAGTTCGAGCTCAAGACATCGGCAAGAAATCGTACATGTTAACATTGGGATCTCAGTTCGAGCCCAAGGCACCGGAAACTAGGACCCTGCATCGAGCTCATGTCGCCGGCAACAAATCGTTCATCGTAGCAGTGGGACCCCACTTGGAAAACTAGACACCGGCAACAAATCGGGTGTCTGGTGCTCCAAGTGGGGTCCCAGTGCTAAGATGTACGATTTGTTGCCGGTGGCCGGTGTTCCAAGTGGGGTCCCAGTGCTAAGATGTACGATTTGGTGCCGGTGTCTGGTGCTTCAAGTGGGGTCCCAGTGCTAAGCTGTTCGATTGGCTGCCGGTGCGGAGGCGAGGTGGAGCGGGGAGGGGGAGGGGGGGTGGAGGGGGTGGAGGGGGTCCACTTATGCAACATGGGCCTAGCGGCCCGGGCACGACGCCAATGGAGGTAGCATTTTAGTTGTTTGGGTATATGCATATTTTATTGGTCACTGTAACCTCTCATAGTCAAGCCAGGTGGCCAGCTCCACGCTAAAGTTGGATGCGTCCTCAACGCCGGAACCCAAGCGTGGGGAGGGAAGAGTCCTGCCGCGAATCGAAGCCTCATCTTCTTGCACGGGACCTGGTTTCTGCGAACGGGGCTCGAGCTTCTTCGAGGGAAATTGGAAGGTTTGGGTATATAGGTTTATATGAAGTGTCTATAAACCCCAGCCTTTAATCCTAAACCACCAAGTCTACGGCTTCTCAGGCTGAAGGAAAGCTTTCACGCCACAGCGACCACAGGGCTGGATGCCACGAAGAAGAAGGCCGAAAAGCTACAGAAACATAATGCCCTCATCAATTAGACTTGTGCTTGGGAGCGCATTAAGTTATAGTACAGTTTTTTGGCAGGAACTCTACGAATAGCGTTAGTAGTTAGCCAGAGTTCTAGGATACAAAGCCTGAGTGGTGGCGATCTGCTTTATTGAATGTTATGTGTATGGTTAGGGGTTTGTGCGGTTTCTGAAGATCAGGGGTCCCTCATCTAGGGTTTATTAAGGGTCCTTAACCTTACACATGAGACTCCCCCCGAGTCACGAATCTCTGAACTCTGGGTCATACATCGAACTGATGGCATGTACAGCTTTCATGCTACAGAAACTTGAATGTATTAAGATCCCTTGCCAGAAGGGGCTTTCAGACCTTATAAGTCTCTCTTCAGCCTGTCAGGGTCCTTGAAGCCCACGACAGGTGAGACCACCGCCGCCTTCGGACGAGCCGGTTGAAGTTGCGCTGAGGTTGGTGCTCGTTGCGATTGAACGGGGTGCGATGTCGAAATGGTGCGTATTAACAAGGCACGTATCTTGAAGCGGGTATCATCCCTGCCGCTTGACTCCTCAAGCGAGGCTTCCCACTCTGCCCCAGCCCTCAAAACCCTCAAGTCCTCGCATTCTGAAATCCCGGAGGCGCTGCCGGGAGCTTGTGCGGACAGTCCCCGCGGCAGTGGTGACCTCAGAAGAGCAAATTCGAGGCTTGAAAGATTGAGTGTTCAAGGATGTGGTGTTGATGAGTTTAGGGTTAAGGGATACGGGGTTAGGGATTGAAGGGTTAAGTTAGTGTTCAGGGTTTGGGGTTTAAGATTCCCGGAGCACCGAATTTAGGGTGAAATGTCGGAACCTCAGGAAGGAACACCGGGGTCCAGATCCTAACCAGATGGGTGGTTGTCAACATTATGGTCCCTGTTTGGGTCCTTAATAGAATACGGCACCTAATATTTAAGGTGCCTTAAAAAGGGACTCTTCTGTTGACAACTTCCCAGATGATTGCGGGCCCCCAGAAGAGTCGGGGCTTAGCTTTGTCCGTGATTTATCTTGTTTGTACATTTAAGCTCGGGGAAGCTATGGAGCCTCTGTGTAGGAAGAGTCAGGGACGCAAGGTTGGTCTGATGATGCCACAGGAGTGTGTTCCAATATGCCCCAGACCTTTCAAGATCCCTTGATTAAGGAATGGATCCCTAATATGATTCAAGATATATTCCGTGATTAAGGGAGATTGGAAGCTGTGGGTCTTTCAAACTCCCTTCAAATGGAGCTTGCTGCTCTTCTCCAGAGGAGGATGCGCAAACTTAAACCTCTCTAGCCTCAAACCGTCAGAGCTTCTGGGCTCTGTTTCCCTTGCTAGACACATGTCCCTAGTAGTAGAGTAGGTAACCTTTAACCCTTTAACCTTTTTGGGGTAGTATAGCCCTTATATAATCCTTATATACCCCAAAAGGTTGACCTTTAGTTCCCCATGATACCCGACAAGTAGTGTCTCAATAGGGGCCTACTCGGAGCCTTCTGGTCTGAAATGCTTCAGTCCCCCTGAGGCCGAACAACTCAGAACTGCCTTACCCTAAGGACCCAAAGTAGTTCCTTTTGTGGGGTTCATATTTAGAATCCTATAAGGTAATCCCTAAACTTACCAGAACCGAATGGTCGATCTAGACAGACAGAAGCAGACAGGCACAAAGAGACAGGCAGACACACGGAGACACTATAACCACGACCCACTCCTGGTGGGAGTTTCCGAAAATACGGGACCCTAATGTACTACCTAAACAGAAGGTAAGGACCCCAAAATAATGTAACCCGATTTTTTTGGAAACTCCTGGTGACTCCGAGGATTTCATTCAGGCCCCTGCGTCCTTGCACCAGCCTCAGCTGCAGCACTCTCGGCTCAGTCTCGGGGGGGCTTGCCTAAAGCAGGAAAACCCTACCGTTTTCGGGTTCCCTATTATGGCTCTTATATGGCACCTCTTTGGGTAATTGCCCTAAATATTAGGTGCCGCATTAAAATAGGGACCCTAATTTTGATAACCACCTATATATAATATAAGTACTTCGCCGGGTCGGTTGTGTTTGCAACAGAAGCCCATTGCCCTAAAACCCTGGCGTTGGGTTAGGACGTTGTTCTTTGCAGGTCCCAGAGGGCCTCGCCAGATATTTCCCCCGTTGCCAAGAACAGTCTTGGGTTTAGGGGTTTAGGGGTTTAGGGTTTACCGTTAATCTCACCTTTGGCTAGTAGGGAATGGAGGTACAACTATAACTACTATTACTACCGTTCTTCCATTCCCTACTAACCAAAGGTAAGTAATGGCCTCAAGGTTCGGAGTCTTCTGGATGTGCGCATGCACATACGCAGTTCTGCGCGCCTTTTACAGGGAGGGTGGTGATGAACAAACTTCCATCACATGCAGTTTGGAAGAACATTTTGTTGTCCATCCATCCGTGCATCCCTCAATGCACGCTTGCATACCTACCTACCTACGTACTTACATATACATACAAAGAGAGGTGCGCATGCAGCCTTACATCTTGAACTTCATGCTTCGCAGCTATGGTGAGTGTACAGCGCGTCAGAATTTGTAAAAGCTTGTTCAGTCAACAAGGACAAGTTTCGGTGAGCGCGAACGCCATGTGATGATTTGTTTGTTGCTCATAATATCTGGAGAAACTTTTCCGTACAACATCCCCCAAGCCCTATTCCATTCGTTAAGGTTCTACAGTATCTTCCTTTCAAGGTGGCTGCCGCCAACAGCAGAGGCAGAAGGCCGGCGGAGAAGACTTTCTTGAAGTCTTTAGCCCTGCAAAGCTTGAAGCTCTAGGCACCTTCAGGGCTTATCTTGGGCTTCAGATTCGGGGTTTCAAGGTTTAGGGTTTCGGATAAACAACCACCCCACATTAAGGTTTAGGGCCAGAGGATCGTAGGCCTGAAAGTATCTACCGATATTCATCTCAATCGAATCTTTGCGATAGCTCTGCCCTTGACCAGAGGCACATCACAGCATCAAAGAAGCCCGCTTCTGAGCTCTACTGTAATTCTGGATTCCTTTATGAGTTCTTCCCGATTAAACGGGTCTGTAGGGGCTACTATAATTCGTAGTTACTTGATTCAGCAGAATAGTAGCTATTTGTCTAGCCATTTGTCTTAAGTTAAGGGCTACTAAAAAGGGTGTTGAGCAGGTTTATTTTTTGTTCGAGCCTCGAAAAGGAGGCGAAGCTGCGGAAGCCAGCGCTTCGCTGCAGGCTCTCGGATTCGATGGTTTAGGGTTTGAACCTGGGTTTGGAGTACCATACTTGAATACTTTTTGTTTGGTTCCTGTTCCTTAAAGGAACCATTATGAAATAAAAGCCTATACGTTCTCTACCTGGTTACTTCAAAGTCCGGTGAAGGTTTAAGGTTAAGTGTGGCGCTTTAAGCTTTTAAGGTAGGGCTATAGAGTTCAGGGATTTAGGGGTTTAGGGTTTGAAGGTTTGAAGGTTAAGGGTTTCAGGTTTTAGGGGTTTTGAGGTTCAGGGGCCTGGGTGTCGCGCTTTAAGTTTTTAAGGTAGGGCTTAGAGTTCAGGGATATAGGGATTTAGGCGTTGAGAGTTTGGGATTCGAGGGTTACTCTTTCACGCTTTCGTGAAGAGTTTTGAGAAGTGATGCCGTAGCTAGTCAGGTTGAACAGCAACAGCCCTGAACCCTATAGGCCCTATGCCGTAAAGGTCTCACGGTTCCGTTTCGGAAATTCAGTTAGCTCAAGCTGCCTTGTATGAGTTGCAGATCTCGGACCTGGTGTTTTGGTTTGGGCAAAACAACCGAAGCTCTGTCAACCTGCAGTCTTGCTTCGGGGATACTCAGCTGCTGTAGAGCTGAAGCTAGCTAATTCTGGGATGTAGGGTGTAAAATACAGGCTTCAGGAGTGTACATAAAAGGGAAGTCATTGATGCCAAGCCCTGACCCTCCCGAATCCCTGAACCGGCCGTTGTGAAGGCCGCCACCACCCCTCATTCTCGCGTTTAGGGATTAGGGTCTCCAGAAAGTTGGAATATGGTTTCAGGGTAGGATACCTGATAATTTACCATAAAGGGTTTAGGAGAACCATATTCCAACTTTCTGGCTTTTACCTTATGTGTTTAGGGATTAGGGTTTAGTGTTGTGAGCCTCGTGAGGAAGTAGCCGATGCCTCAGATCACGTCTCCACCTACCACCGTCTCCTGCTTCTATATTAGAAGGCCGCCCTCACCCTGTAATAGTGGTAAAATAGGGATACAATAGGACCCTAATATAATCCTTATAGTCACTATCACAGGGTTGGGGGGGCCTTCTATTCCATATATTCCTTCCTCCACCCATTCCAATGAGAAACCCAAGCTGTCTGCGAGGCAGAGTCAGACCCAGAAGGCGGGGGCCTCTTTCTGCCCGGTTCCCAGAGCCTGCATCGCTCTCTTCTAGAGATGTGTTCGGGTGTCGGAACCCAGGAAATTTTCAGTCGTTTCATCTAGGTGGCGCACAGGGGAAGAATTTCCGGCTTGGGAGACTCAAGATCGACTATCGAAGGGTACGTTCCAATATCGCAGACTGAAGACTGTCACCGTTTGGGGTTTCTTCTTTCTATCTATATGCTACAATTGTCCCCAAAACATCGGATGTTGCTCTCATCGCTCTCCTCAGCAATCAAGAAACCTCCCACTCTGCTTGACTCTTCTGGACCCTAGGGGAAAGGTTGCTGGTATTCCGAGTGTGGCGTAGGACTTGTAATTCTTGCATTGACCGTAACGGCCAGCAGAAAGTCACATGGAAGGGAGTGAGCCTGTCAGCTTGCAAGGCTTTCGGTTTCGAGTCTCGAGGGCCCACTGCACCGCCTCTTAGGTCTCATGCCTGGGATGAGCCAGAAGGATGGGAGGACACGGCAGACTCGGTGAGATGCCTACTACACAAAAAAAATCAGCACTCGAGCAAAAGCATATTAATATTTGTTTGTTAGGGGTCTGTAATGGGTTCTGCGGAAAAAGGATGGGAGTAATTTGGAAGAGTATCGCTTTGTTGTCTTTATATCTATCTATCTCATGATGTACCCCCCAGAGCTCCATGCCAGACTACCCTGCCATGCCCCTGAGAGTCTGAGAGGGTAGTATAATATAGGGGCCTTAATGATTAGAATAGGGTTTTGGGGCCCATGATACCATAAATGTAATAAGGAATCCCCAAAATAGTATAGGTGCTTATTATGGCCCCTAGATTCTTCCAGGACCGCTTTCCGGGACAGAGCTTCGTAGCGGCGAAGCAGATGCAGGCCCATAGATGCGCCCGGAGGGCTGACGTCTTGCTCAGCAGCACAGGAAGCTTATCGAGCTCCTTAATATATGGGGGCGAAATCCTTAGCTATACTATTGTGGTGGTCCCTTATTATAAGTGTAGTATATCGGGCCCCAAAACCTTGTTCGAATTATTGAGGCCCCTATATTACCTGGAGCCTTTCATCGACGAGTGTAAGTAGGTGAGCTGGTGGTAGTCCTTTCCTACGCAGTCATCCGGCACCCGGCAAACCGAAAGCTTCACACTTCGAGCCAGACGTACATGTCAGGGTGAAGAAACACATAGGGTGCAAGTAAGATCGGAAGTTCCACGAAGGCCTAATCTCTTCAAAGTAGACGCTGAACCCAGAGAGAATCGTAGACAATGATATGAGCTAAACCCTAAACCCTAAACCCTATATGAACCCTAAACCCTAACCTCTAAACCCTAAACCCTAAACCCTATATGAACCCTAAACCCTAACCTCTAAACCCTAAACCCTAAACCCTATATGAACCCTAAACCCTAACCTCTAAACCCTAAACCCTAAACCCTGCCCCTCACATCGGCAACTCCGAAGCCTTCGCAGGTCGCCACGGCCCTGAAGGAGGCAGAGAGAAGAGAACTGTGCCGTGGCTGCTTTTTTTTTTTTCTTTCTTTTGGTGCTTTCTTTAACCGGGTTTAGGGGAAGAAGGGTAGTAATAGTAGTTATAGTTATACCCCACTCCTCCATTCCCTACTAACCAGGGGTAAGGAAATCTGAAGATGCACACAACTCCGACCTTTCGCAAAAAGCATCCAGCTTTCATCGCCGAATCTCGGAGCCTGAAGACTCTGACCTCCGATCTTCGGGCTTCTACCCTAGGCCGTTCTCTTATCTGAAGCTGTTCAAGCAGACATGAGGGCTGGAATAATTGGTAACCAAAGCCTCTTACATATGCTCCCAGACTATACAATGACCGACGAGTCCTATTCAGAAACGTCGATAGCTCTGAGGCACCGAGAAGGACTTCCTACACGGGCCGGGACCTTGATCAGTTTTCCGGATTTTCCTGAGGTAGGGCCTGAGGGTTTAGGTTTAGGGATTATCAGCACGTGTGAGGCTTTGATGTCATGCCTTTCGGATGTGGTTTCACGCTTACGTTGACTACAAATTGTGGCTGTTCCGCGCTGAAGGCATTGAGTGTTCGGCAGCGGGTTCACGATCCAGTTTTGGTGCTTGCATGTGGGCTGGATACTCCTGGCTCCGCCAGTAGAGCTTTAGAGCCTGGGCCAGAGTGAGGTGGGCAGTGCGGTCATCTTCGCTTGGAGCCTTCGACATATCCCGTAGAGCTCCGACTGGTTCTTTTATTCCAGCCACGGTACCATTCCAGTGTTCAGTTTAAGTGGCGCCCCTTTTTCAGAGTAACTAAAATCAAATTGCTTCACACGACCTTGACCCTCGAAAACATACCTTTTAAGAACCTGTATATTGAAAGCATACAAAGGAACCCTGAAGATGTAGGCTACTTGGGGTCTAGCGAACCCGAGTTGGCAAAACCCAAGACGAACTACAGCATCCCGATTTGCTCCGAGCCAACAGCCATGCCAGGAGGAAGTTAAAAGAAACCTTCCAATAGAAATTAATCAAGGAATATACCCTAAATTTTCAGAGGATCCTGAATATGAGTTACGGTATATTACTTAAGTAAGGGATGTTGGAAGGTCAGGGTAGATTTAGGTATGGCGGCTGTAAATCTCAGAGCAGCCAACCTATGCATTCTCATAAACAAGCCCTGCTTATAAACAATGATAACTAGGGTTATATAATTCGGGTAACTATATACTTGTAACTACTTATAACCCCAACTAAGGTACTTATAACCTTACTTACTGAGTCTCAGGATCCTCCAAGTACGCTTATGACAACCTACATCGTGGGGCTCTAACCCTCGGGGTCCATGCACCAAAGTCGTATATACTTTGGCCCCAAAGTACCTTTCCTAGGGATACTTCAAGGCCAATGTATATACTGTGTGGGTACTTGGACCCTTAGGTAAAGCAAGCCACAACCCCAGCCTGTAAATCCGAAACCTAGCTACGAACCTGCAAGCAAGGTGTGGGCGGATTGTGTTTCGCTTCCAACCCCCGTGCCTCGGCTCTTGCCTTTAGATTTCTAAATATTAAGGCCCCGAAATTATAGAACCCTACTATAGATCCCTTATTGTGAGCTTTGCAGTAGAAGCCCAAAAGTTGGAAACTTCATAGCCTTAGTCCTTAGGAGTAATGTATAAGGCATCACAGCACTATTTGGCCTTTATCCGGTTTCCAACTTTATGGAGTTTACTGTAAGGTACCAGGTTTTGACGGGTGAGGTTTCGGAGCTCGGGTTTCTACAGGGTTTGGGGTTCGGAGTCCTGCTTGCGGTCTATTTCTAGGTGGCGGTTTGGGAAACTGTTTAATTTCCCTTCTGGTTCCTGTAAAGGTACCTATTCATAAATACTTCTCAGAGCCCCAAAACTACAACCCAGATTTGGTGTTTAGGTTTGGGGTGTGTTGTTGATGCTACGAAGCGTTCTGGCTGGACTGGGATCCCTGGGGCAAGACTCTACTTGGAGGATCATGGGACTTAGTAAGTAAGGTTATAAGTACCTTAATCGGGGTTATAAGTTTAAATATAGTTACAATAATTATAACCCTAGTTACTAAGTCCCATGATCCTTTAAGTAGACCCTAAACCCTAAACCCTATAGATCCCTTTAAGGAACCCCTATAGATCCCTTCTTAGGAACCCTTTAAGGAACCCTAGTTCCTAAGTCCCATGATCCTTTAAGTACCACCCGGTGTTGGATGCAGCTCGTCACGGAGAGGGCTCGTCAGTTTACGGGACTCGTCAGTTTACATGTTTAAAGCAAAAGCCAGAAAGTTGGAATATGGGTTTAATGGTAGGATCCCCTATAATTTACCGGCTTTAGGCCGGTTCGCGTGCCCAGCCTTTTGGGCCTTTTCATGACTTGCAGATACGGTCCTCATGAAGCACTGCGTGGATTATGCCTGACTCCAGGGGTCTTCCTAAATAAGAACAAAAACCAAAAGAAACAATACCAAAAACAGCCAAACAAAAACAATATCAACAAGCCAAGAAAGCCAATACAAAAATATTCAAAAACATATTGCGGAACTCTTTGCAATCATGCGCACTTGTGAAAGAGTTCTGGATATTGTTGTTTTTATATGTGTATTTTTTTGGTTATGTTGGTGATGTTTTTTTGCTCATTTTTAGAATTGCGTTTACTGTACTGGTTCTGATCTGCCTTGTCTCATGGCTCTGCTGGAGCTGCCTTGTTCGAGTCCAATATATTAAGTATTGCTGATCGTATGGCTTTCCCATAGCATCGCATTCCCACACAGTGATAGATTCATGTGTTAATTAACAATTTGATATACCAATATAGTTAATGTAAGGGAACAATAGTATATTTGTATACGTGTATATAACTGTTCTTTCTATATTGGTACATTGGTGCATGAGCACAGTAGTATATTGGTGTATTAATATGTTTTTATATTAGCATATTCGTACATTAGTTCATTAGTATATTATTGGTATACCAGTATATGTACTATACTCTTATATTATCTAATATTGCATAGGTATATCAATATGTTGGCATAGTAGTATATGAATATGTGCGTATGCTTGCGTATTACACTATTCGTATCCATCAATATTCACGTACATATATTATTATTGGTATAAATATTGGCATTAATTACTAGTACTAGTACTAGCATTAATGCTAATATGAATGTGGTGATTTGTATTCGCAGGAATGTTTGTACTAGTATTACTCTTGACTACATCAAAAATAGTAGCATATTGATATATGAATGCGTTATAATATATTTGTAATTTAGCATAGTGGTATGCATACGTATGTACTTTAGAACCTGCATGTGCGTATCAGTATTGGCATTAGTATACGTACTAATATCACTGTGAATATGATTATTGGTATGCACAGAGGCATGAATGTTAATATTAACATTGGTATTATGCATAGTCGTGTTAGCCTTAAAATAAGCGTTAACATTAGTACAATCGTCTTGGGTTGAGTATTCAACAGTTTATCAATGTCAGTATTAGTAGTGGTGACAGTGTTACTATTGACAAACATAGGAGTATATGTGTTAGTATTTGCAGGAGTGTCGACACTTATATAAATACTGATAATTGAAAAATACGGGCATTGGATTAGCAAAGGTATTAAATTAATCGAATTTTCATATTATGATGACTTGTGCTCGCAGGAAAATTCGGAAAAGCGTCAAAACCCTGGGGTTATGAAAAGCCAATAAGCACTGGGCACATGATCCGGCTTAGAACCAATTTACCTTAAAAGGGTTACGATAATGATATTCCAACTTTCTGGCTTCTACTTCAAACTTCCAGGTGTCGGAGGCAGATCATCCGCTGGAGCAAACAATTTTTGGGCCGCCTCAGCCTCAGGCATTTGCTTGTTGGGTTTAGGGGTTTAGTAAGAGTCTAGGGTTTAGGGTTTCTGGTCATGGTTCTAGCTTCATTGTTCTTGAAGGTTACTGAGGAGTCAGGTCACTCTGCACTGCTTGAGCTCCAGGATTCGCGCTTCACGGAAGACAAGGTGTGCACAAGGAGGCAAATTGAAAGTTTCCTATTTAGGATGGAGGATCCAGGGTATCAGGGTAGTAGAATCTAAGGAGTTTTGACTGTCGGCTTACTCTTATGGTGCCTTCCTCTCAAGGTACCGCCTCCCTGTGGAAGAGCTGAAGCGCTTCGTGCCACGCACGCCGGAGACGACACAGTCCTTGGGGTGACCCAGCTCAGAGACTGGGGCGATCATGGGCCAGTGATTTTACACCTCGACTCCGTGCAATGAGGGTTTTATACAGGTTACTATACAAGCCGCAGCATTGCTTTGTGTGTCTGTCCCTTTGTTATCAGACCATAAGATACCCCAAACCCGAAAGATCCCTTATATGGTAACCCTTCAGGAGCATTACCAAAATTCCCCCCAAACCCTCAAGAACCCTTATATGGTACAAGTAACCCGTAAAGAAACCCGAAACCCTAACCACAAGAAGGCATTCGTGCCAGGTACACGCTGATGCACCTCCCCGAGGGCCACAGCTTTACAGGCAACCTGCGTGCAACCGAGGCATCCCCGGGGGGGGGGGGGGGGGGGCTGCGGTTTAGGATTTATGGTTTAGGGCTGAGGGTTTATAGGGTTTAGGGCTTATCTTCCGGGGTTCTTTTTCATGAAACGATAGCGCCTTGCGAAGAGCCTGCGAAGCAGGACCCTAACTAAACAAACCCTAAACCCTAAACCCTAAACCCTAAACCCTAAACCAGTCCCTGAACTGTATTCTCCCATTGTGGCCCCTGCAGAGAAATGGCAGGTCTCACCCCGAAACCCGAAAGTCCTAAACCGCAAAAACCCTGGGGACCCTGCAACCCTGAAAAACCCCTAAATCCCGTAACCCGATAAATGCCTATACCCTTCATATAGCTATTATATACCCATTATATAACCCATTATAGTGTAGGGGTCCCCACTAAGGGTCCCTGAAGCCACGAGATCAGTCCCGAGCACCCTCACAAGTTAATTCTCGAGCTGCTGCGCAGTGGGACGATCACGGAAGACCTCTGCGGGACCCCACCTTGGTGGAGGCTGGGAATAGAGAACACGTCCGTTGAAAGGTTCAACAATCAGGTTTCTGTAAGGACATGTACAGTCATTTCGCAAAACGGTGCCTGAACAATTAGAATGGGTTTTAAGGTAAATATCGCGGTATTCGGAATAAGGACTACCAGTCAGTGTAAGGGACTCCCTCATAGTATAGGGGTCGAGGCTTGCGGGTGTAGTGCCTTTCAGTTTGCTCAGAGTCTAAGAGTGGGAAGACTTCCTTTGAAGAATTTGTCATATCGGGTTTAATGTTTATGGTTTTGGGCTTGGGGTTAAGGGCTTATAGGGTTTACAGGGTTTAATGTTTATGGTTTGGGCTTGGGGTTAAGGGCTTATAGAGTTTACAGGGTTTAATGTTTATGGTTTTGGGCTTGGGGTTAAGGGCTTATAGGGTTGGCTTTTGCGTTGGAAGACTTTGCGCGCTAGCCAAGCAAGAGACGTCTCGTCGAGGCTGCTGTCTACTATGGGACTGGCTTCGGGGTATAGTTGTACGTAGTATATAGTTAAAATATGCTAGAATAGGAACCTCAAGGAAAATAGGATTGCCTAGTTATACAGGCTTCTGTTCCAGAGCACTGTCTGCTGGGTAGTTATTCGGAAGTACGAGATGAGTTCGCTTGAGAGTGGCATAAATAGTGTTTTGATGTTAGTAAAGGTGTCACAGAACGAGTCCGACGTGGCCCCTGGAACCTACAATCACAATTCCTCATGGTGCCGCTGAAACCTTGTTTGTAGAACCTGTGTCGGGCTGCTTGTTAAAGGTCTTAAGGAAAGCCTAGCGGCCCTAGCGAAATCCCCCGGAAGCAAGAGGCACAGTTCGCATCGCACGCCTTGTGAAGCTCTTCCCGCAAACCCTTATCCCCGCTCTGCCTAGTGGCATTTCAGAAAGCGTTCGAATGATGAGGTGTCCTCAGCAATAAGATGCTGTGCAAGCCCTCTATAACCCTCAAGCCCTATGACTTTAAGTGTTGCTTTGTTGAGCTTTGTACTAGGTCTCCTGGTCTATTCCACCGGGGTGGCACTTCATCCGCCGCCGGGCGAGTTTTAGACATTCTCCGCTCCCGGTTCAGGTAGCTTGGGCTTTAGCTGAGGCTGCCAGCCACGAGGGCAGGGTTTAACTCGCACCTTTTTGAGGAGACACTCAGCTTTCAGCGTCCACACTGAGATTGAGCATTGCGGAGCCCGGCAGGGAGTTGAAAGATGTCTGCTATTTGATTTGAAGCCCAAGACGTATACGTCTTCCTGAATGCATCGCGGTGTTTCCAAAACAGCTGTTGGTTGCAAGCTACGCTTCGCATGTTGCGAGAGATGCAAATGTTCGGATGTAGCGGGCTTGCAAGCTAGAGTTCGAGTTGTCAGTGCATGGGGTACGCCCAGGTATCTTCGGTCTTCAGGTTTATTCGCTTGAAGATGTATATCCGATGTAGAAGTCTTCGTCCACGGGGCAAACAGGTGGTCACCTGCCCGATTTCTTCCGATCTTGAGCTCCTAGTTTGTCTGCCGCCGTGATACGTAGCCGACACCGCTCCAAACCGAAAGGCCTATGAGAGGTTCACTCAAGGGAATGAAGCAGGGCGACTGAGGAGTAAGTGCAAGAGAGCTGTCTGCCCCACTTCGGAGGGCATTTCGGGCTTTTGAGCAAGCTGCTTTGAGGGCCCCAAGCCTTGGTCCATCGGCTCCTGTTGTGCACCATCACCCTAAACCCTAGCCCTGGACTTCCCTAACTAAACCCTCAACTCTGAACCGTAAGCCCCAGCAACTGAGTCGCAGTGCGAAACATTTCTGAGGCAACTGCCGTGTGATCCCCGAGGCTGCTGCAGGGCATTGGAATTGGAAGAGAGCTGGGCCGTGACCGAAGTAGGCAACACTCTCTGAGACTCTTGAGTGCTAATGCTAATGATGGTGAGCATCCAAGGTCCCAAAGACAGGGCTGCCAACATCATAGTTACATGCCGTGCGCATGTAGCCTGAACGCTGAACCCGAGACCTCGCAAAGCCTATTTCCTACGGCTCCAAGTATCCAAACAAGACATACTGTGAGATCTAAAGTTTAGGAATAGTACATACGTTGGGCTGTTTGGAGCCCAAAGCCTAAGCCGTACGAACCCTATAGGCCAGAATCCCAAAACCCCAAACCCTCCAACAAAAGCCTGAACCCAAAACGACAACAGCCGTTTCTAAGCCCTGAAAAGCCCTAAACCCTATATACCCTAGAGCCCTAAACCCCTAAAGCCCTATAAACCCGATGAGCCCCAGAAACCCTACAGTGACGGAGAAGCTAGAGCCAGGGCTTCGTATCTCCTTGGGCCGCAGCCGAGAAGCCGGAATACAGGCCTCTTTTTCAGCGACGTCTCCATGGGGGCAGGGTTTTGGGGTTTTGGAGTACGGGGCTTAGGCTTTACATATAGGTTTTAGGGCTTGGGGTTTTTAGGGTTTAGGGATTTTAGGGTTTAAAAAGTTTGAGGATTTTGGGATTACGGGTTTAGGGAGGGTTTACGGTTAGGAGTTTAGGGGTTTAAGCAGGCTTTTGCGTCTTGAGGTCGTAGTGTACCAGGAGCCACCGATTATCTTTAGAACAAAGAGTTTCAGATTAGGCCTCATCAAGGGTATCTAGGAGGGTCGAGTCTAGGTAAGTCGGAAGAAGTAGTGCTTGATATTGCTTAATGGATAGGGGTTCCCGACTCAGAGGCTGGAATGGGGCTCCTACTCCAGGCTTTTGAGCCTTTGCCAGAGGTTGAGAGTCTTTGGAGCTTCGGTGTACCGCAGAAATTGGGGATGGGTGCCAGGACCCTATAATCCTGGCGCCTTAAGGACGGAGCCCTAGAAAAGTAGGTTGTTTGGGGGTTGATGTAAACCCCAAACCCTAAACCCAAAGCCCCAAAGGCTTATAGATCCCTCTAAAGGAGCCCTTAGGAACCCTTATAGATCCCGTTAAAGAACCCTCCGATCCCCTCTAAAGGTAGATCTTAGAATCATCTCAATGAGCCCAGTTGCCCATACCTTGGGTGACTACTTAAAGGATCATGGGACGTAGTAACTAGGGTTATAATCAAGGTAACTATATTTATAACTACTGATAACCCCAATTACGGTACTTATAACCTTACTTACTAAGTCCCATGATCCTCCAAGTAGCTTCTGAGCACAAGAAAGGGTGTAGGGTTTCGGTATGGGCACAACAAAGGGTTTCGGGGTTTTGGGATTATAGGGTTTCAGGGTTTTGGGCTTTAAGGAACGTAGGGGTGTAGAAGAGAGACTCATAAGGGATCAAAACAGTATGTCTAGCAGTCTAGGGATAAGGGTCCTGAATGAGTGTTTGTCGCGGTTCGTGGTATGGTTCTAAAACGCCTTACCCTCGGTAGCTGCACATTTAACCACAAGGTTCTTGGAGTAATGCTGTTGCTTAGACCATTACGAACATTATGACTTGTCGTCTTCTTCTTATATTTACAGTATCATATGGGAGTTTCCGAAAACTGTGGGTTCCTTATTTTGGGGTCTTCATAATAAAGATCCTACTATTTAGGGTAGTATACGAGGGTCCCCCATTTTCGGAAACTCCCATATACCCCAAAACCTTCTGATTGGCTCGTACAGACTGGCGTGCTGGTGAGCTTTTAGGCTTGTAGAAAGATGTGTCAGTAGCCGGGCCAACAGGCAGAAGCTCTAAATGACCGAAGCCCTAAGCCCTCATCAGGGCTTTAGGATTCAGAGGAGAATTCTGACAAGTCCGAGAGTTTGTCAAGCCTAAGCGGTCCTTGTGCACTGCGTCTCGATCGAAGCAAGATTCTGATGCGGCGCTTCTCAGGTATGTGGAATAGGATTTCGACCTGTACTGTACATCTTTGCTCTTGAGTTTCTGGTGCTGACCTAGAGGCTCCATAGTAGCTCCTTTTGGGGGTTCATATCTTGAAACCTATAAGGTAATCCCAAAAAATGAACTGTTTACTATGGAGCCAATGGGTAAGGCCCTGCTGCAGGATCCAGAGTCCTGGAAGTGTCGTTCGGGGATTCCTTGCCGGTCAGCAAGATGCTGTGTGTTGTCCTTGGGTTCTTGGGATCTTGAAGAGCCCGCTCGGACCAGATCGAACCATGTGCACTCCTCGCGCGTGGCTCAAGACTTTTATAACTCTTTCAATCCCCGCCCCGCCACCCAAGTCATCTACATCGCCCTCCCCAAGCAGGTTCTGTCAAGGGATGCTTACATGTCGCGGTGAGAGCAGGGTTGACAAGGCTTGAGGTCTATGAGTTTCCATGCAAATCCTCTTCCCGAAGATTGCTGGTGAGATGAACACCCCAAGATCAAAGCCCCATCCGTAGTGCACGCGATCTCCTTCCTTCATGACCCACCATGGCCTGGCCCGCGCTGAAAAGCCTCCCAAAAGTAGAGGCTCGCGGATGTAGCTTGAGTTTTTGTCTAGTCGCTTTGCACTACTATGTGGCGCTGGAACCTTATAGTAGAGTACTAGATATTGTTTATTGCTTTCCAAGCCAAATGTGTGTATCTGCCTGCAATTCAATATTGGTTCTGGCATTAGGATTTCCGAAATACACTGGGCCTTGTACAACCCTTGTTATAAACAACCATACAATAGGCCTAAGCCCTACAGCGCGTGAGCCTTATACCCTGTAGCACCCACACATTGTGATTGCCAGCAGCACCCCGTGCTCTAAGCTACAGGTCGGTTTTTCAAAATTTGAGGGAGTGGCTGTGGGGTTGCTTGTCCTTTGCTTTGTGTGATAATATGTGATAGTCATCGCCAAGCACTCCAGAATGGCTCCTGATGTGGGGACTTGTGTCAGTCTAGGCCATGGACAAATGTGTCCAACGCAAGCAAGCTGTCGATGGAGAGTACCTATACGGAATCTTATACCGCGGTGAATTGCCTTGTGCAGTGTTTTCGCATCAGCAGTATCAAACAGCTAGGCTGTCCAAGACAAAGTGCAAGGCACTGGTGCGAGGCGACGGAACCGAGTGCAATTTTCCAATTGTGAATCTTTGCGATGTGCTTGCCTTGCTCTGCCCATTAAAGGGGTGCCTGGCTGGTGACAATTGACCTCACCAGTTTCAGCAGGTCCGCCTACACCCCTCGTCACTGACACTTTGGGCTACAATGTGGGCCAGTTAGAGTGTCCTTTGGACGGCCCAGCGTTCTTTACCACAGGTGAGCATTAGGGCACAGGTTGAGGGTTCTCTCCCACATGGGAGGGGACACTCCCTGAACCTGGCGCATCATCCTGCACCGGTCGACTGGCGCCAGCATCGCCTGTTGACTGTCCTCTCGGTAAGAACGCTACAATCCCCAGCGGTTGTAGTTCAGTCAAGGAGACATGTTTGTGCTTTGCTCCAGATTGACCAGCTTGTGAGAAGTGGGGCGTTTGATCATACAGTTTTCCATGCAGGACAGGACACTGTACCTGAGGAAGCCGGGATTTAGGCGAATGCACCAATTCGCAATGATTGATGTATGTCTATGTGCCTCGATTAATGTGTCGTTGTGTGCACTTGTGTGCATATGTATATGTATATATGTGTACACGTATGTGTAAGTCTTTATACACACACACACACACATCTAAGCTACTGCATCTACATTTGTACTTATCGCTCTTTCACTCTCATACATATACATATATATATATATATATAGAGATATGCTACCCCCCTCCAAAACCCACCCCGGAAGCTTAACCGATAATAAATAGAGAGAGAGAAAGAGAGAGAGAGAGAGAGAGAGAGAGAGAGAGAGAGAGAGAGAGAGAGAGAGAGAGAGAGAGAGAGAGAGAGAGAGAGAGAGAGCGAGAGAGAGAGAGAGTGAGAGAGTGAGAGAGTGAGAGAGTGAGAGAGTGAGAGAGTGAGAGAGTGAGAGCGTGAGAGAGTGAGAGAGTGAGAGAGTGAGAGATAGAGTGTGTGTGTGTGTGTGTACGGACGAGTATTGACACCGTTCGAACCAACACAATACCACGAAGTATTGCCTAATGTCCTCTGTATGCCACGCTATAAATCGGTGGGCTCCTCTTGATGTTCCTGATTCAAATCGTGCGCTTTAGGGTATTCTATATGTTATTTTAAATGGTATCAGTATCCCAAAACGTATTTTAGCGATATTCTATATGAGGTATATTTGAGGTATACAATGCATATATTACATAGGCGATCTTCTGTAAGATATTCTACTGCACGCTATTCCAGATGGTATTTTATAGGGCATCCTATAGTGTATTCTATAAGGTACTGCATAAGGCATTGTACAATAAGTATTTTGTAGCCTATATTTAGGAAGGAACTCTATCGCGTATATTGTATGAAGATTCTTCTTGGTGCAGAAGAGGGGGCTTCTATAAGGTATTTGTAAGGGTATTCTTCTTGGTTCCTGACTTCTTCATAGGGTTCCCATTATCCAAAAGCTACACTGAGATCTTGGACTCAGGCTGTCTTTCCATATTTTCAATCCTTATCTATCATTCCCAAAACCCACCCTGACATATCAAGGGCCGTGTTAATTAACACGGCGCCCAGGAACCAAGAACCAAGATTCCCAGAAAACTTGTTGGACAGCACCTTGGTTCCCGCACGTGGGCCGGGGACCGTGTTGATTAACACGACCTCCAGGAACCAACAACCAAGAACCAAGATTCCCAGATAACCTTTTGGACAGCACCTTGGTTCCCGGACCTGGTGTTCAACACGGGCCTATGCGCAGGAACCAAGATGCTGTCCAAAAAGTTTTCTGGGGATCTTGGTTCTTGGTTCTTGGTTCCTGGGCACCGTGTTAATTAACACGGCCCGTGTGAATTAACAGGGTCCCCGGCCCAAGCACATGAACCAAGGTGTTGTCCTAAAAGTTTTCTGGGAATCTTGGTTCTTGGTTCCTGGGCGCCGTGTTAATTAGCACGGCCCGTGTCAATTAACACGGCCCTTGATATGTCAGGGTGGGTTTTGGGAGGGGGGGTACCATATATATGTATGCGTATATACAGATATATGTACATATATACATATGTATATGTCATGTATCAGAAGCGATATCTGCAGATCTTGATTCGAGATCTAGGTCCATACCTGTACCCAGATCTATATCTACTTGCGTGTGTGCATGCATGCTACCATAAACATGTCCAGTACATGCATGCAAGTGCATCTATTTTATGCAGCGCTCCGGCGTTTCTAGTACATTTCACAGGCTGCTACTGTAGGCTTGCCTTGCAGTCGGTTGCATTCATCAGCAGATATGCAGGCATGTAGGCCTGATGTAAGCATGAATCCACACATGCATGCATCCATCCATCCATCCATCCATCCACCCATCCATCCATCCATCCATGCATATACAGATGTCATGAGTTTGCACGCATATGTAGAAAAGTACATACATACCTACATACACACATAATAATATTCGTGTTTGCTGGCTGGCCTCCTTCCTTCTGTACTTCCTCCTTCCTTTACATACAGACATGCATGCTTCATAGGCATATACATACGTGCGCACAAGCATGCACAGTCTCTCACATCTATGTATATATATGTATATATATATATATATATATATTATATGTACATACCTGGATGGCAGGCTGAGGAGTATGTATGCACACACAATGTGTGTACGCAGGTTTTTGCATCCCTTGGCTCATATTGGCATCCAATGATGCGTTGCTCTGTTTAATGCAGAATCATGGTTTATTGGGCACATGTGTCTGTACCGTGGTGTTGACATTGATGGCGACGACGATAATTACGATATCCCTAGCTCTACACCCCATATCCTGCGGTCATGGTCCCTACAACCATTTATAAACCCTCCAAGCTTTAGACACTAGAGCCCCAATCTTCAAAAGCTGTAGTAAGGCCTTTCAGCCCTATACCCTAAATCCTCCGAAGCCTTGCTACCTGTAGCCGAAAAGACCTACCTTTTTTAAGGAACTATATATAGAAACCATAATAAGGAACCCTAAAAAGGTAGGTCTTTCCGGCTACAGGTAAAGCCTGTAAGTCCCATACCCTGACACTCATCACTGGAGTCATCTCTGGCCTCAGGCAAAAGGAAAGCAGGAGCCGGACCTTAGCCCGGCGCAGGCTCGCCAGCCTTCGTGGGAGAAGGGTTTACCTTAACCCCGAAGAACCTACATTTTTAAGGGCTTATATAGAAAGAAATCATAGTAAGGAACTCTAAAAGGTAGGTTTTTCAGGGTTAAGGTAAGGTTTAGGGTGGCTTTGCACGCGGGATTGTGTTTTTTTCTTTTTATCGGGCGCCGCCTTAGTTTGCAGTTGTTCATGGATTGTTATAAGACTGGTGTTGGGTTGGAATCTGCTGGGGTGCGAGTGCCTACAATAGAGGCTTGAGTGTTTAAACAACGTGTTCCCAGAGATCTTGACTATGATTACAGGGCAATGTACAGTGAAATCCTGAAGTTGGACGAGGAAGGCCACCGGTCCATACCATCATGTAACTCCACCAGCTTGAGTCCTCTTTTGAGCGCACTCGTTGGCCCGGGGCATCATGTCGGCCGGTTGGCAGGTGCTTCTGTCATCGCATGTTGACCTTTCGTTGTGGACCGCTGCAAGCCTATGCTTGGTATTCAGTAAGGGCAACATGTCGGGGTTGTGCTCAAGCTTTGCAAGGGGTGTTGCTACGGCTTCCTGAGCCTTGCTTCAAGAGTGATGGCTAGTCTATGCTAGTCTATTCTTTTCAAGCTTGCCGAGACCAGGGGTGGGGTGCCAGAGTTAAGGATTGTGTCCAACGATGCGTGTCTGTTGGAATCTGCAGACACAGGAGGCACCATGATTTTTGCTGTTGCGCAAAAACGTTTTAGATGTGCTTGCTCTGCTCTGCCCATTAGAGGGGTGCCTGGCTGGTGACAATTGACCTCACCAGTTTCAGCAGGTCCGCCTACACCCTTCGTCACTGGAACCATGGGCTACAACGTGGGCCAGTTAGAGTGTCCTTGCGATGGCCCAGCGTTCCGTACCATCAGGTCTCCTGGCAGGGAAGCACTGAGAGAGTGCTTCCTTGCTTCGGGGCATCCTGTTGGCTGGTTGGCAGGCGCAGCGATGAGTGCTTGCCGACTTTCCGTTTCGGAATGCCGCAATCCTGTACTTTGAATTCACGCAACCAGACATGTTACCTTTTATGTTCATGCTTTGTGAGCAATCACTGAATCATATTAACGTGATGAGCGGCCTTGTGATGCAGCGTTTCTGCATCAGCAGTATTATCCATTCAGCCGTTCAAGACAACACAGCAGTCACTGGTGGGAGGCGATGGAAGGAGTGCAATGCTCCAACTGTAAGTCTGTGCCATTCGCTTGCTTTGCCCATTAGAAGGGTGCCTGGCTGGTGACAATTGACCTCACCAGTTTCAGCAGGTCCGCCTACACCCGCAGTCACTGACACGTTGGGCTACAACATGGACCAGTTAGAGTGTCCTTTGGACGGCCCGGCGGTCCATACCATCATGTAACTCCACCAGCTTGAGTCCTCTTTTGAGTGCACTCGTTGGCCGGGGCATCATGTTGGCCGGTTGGCAGGTGCTTCTGTCATCGCCTGTCGTCCTTTCGTTGTGGACCGCTGCAATCTTTTGCTTGACAACGGGTGGGGTACCAGACTTAGGTTGACAAGAGTGTCGCCAAAGACGCGTGCTTTCGTGACATGTGCAGACACGGAAGATACTCTGATTCTTGTTGTTGCGCCGAACATTCTAGATGTGCTTGTGCCGCCCATCAGAGGGGTGCCTGGCTGGTGACAATTGACCTCACCAGTTTCAGCAGGTCCGCCTACACCCTTCGTCACTGGCACGTTGGGCTACAACATGGGGCAGTTAGAGTGTCCTTTGGATGGCCCAGCGTTCCATACCAGCAGGTCTCCAGGTAGGGGAGCATTGCCGATAAATGGTGCTTCCTTGCTTCGGGGCATCCTTTTGGCTGGTTGGCTGGCGTAACGATTCGCGTTTTAGCCAACCTTCAGTTTCGGAATGCGACAATCCTGTGCTTTCCCTTCATGCACGAGACATGTTACCCCTTTTGTTCATGCTTTGGGAGCTGAGTCACCGATCCTGCCTCGGCTCGAAGAGTTTAGATACGGAGTGACCCCCGCCGTTGTCACGGTCTCCAGGCAGTGCGCAGGTTGCCAAAGTTCGTTTGAGTCAAGCGAGAGACGGGTAATAACAATGACAATATCAGTAGTAATAGTTAATAACTCATAAGATCAGTCATGGCATTAGTAGCAATAGGGAGTTGTCTTTTACCTGTGCTTGCCATCAGTCTTCGAGGTCTACTCCCACATTCGTCTCAGTTTTCGAGAGCCATCTGTCACTGGAGTGTACTCGAAACCGAAACATAAAACTCATAAAACCATAAACACCGTACACAAACAAGCATAGAAAAGCCATGCCGAAACCGTTTAAACCCATACAAAAACCATACAGCACCATACGCAAGGATCCTCCGAATGACCGTCCCTGAACCCTGAATCCCGGTCGATGAAACCGCAAACCCCTCAGCCTTATGAGGCGAAGCAGGAACCGGACCTGAGCCCGGCGCAGGCACGGTGATCTCACGTCGGATCGAGGGTCGTGTCTGGTTGTTGCTCAGGTTCCACAGGGCTTCACCGTAAATTTTACAGGATTTCCTATTCTATTATAGGGCTGCACGGGGACTTAGGCATTTTGGGTCTGATGTTGGTCGGGCTAGTTTTGGAAGCTGCGCTGCTGTCTGTTCTTGTGGAGAGATGGGTCGGGTTCTTGGCAAGTTCTTGGGTGGAGGCTGACAGATGTTGGATGCGTGTTTTAAGGTTACTTGGACGTTGCTCTTGTCCGGGGGCTGCGGAAGTGCAGTGCGGGATGCCTGTCTCCTCGCCCGTCCGTCGCCAAGCTCAGCATTGGACGACGTAATTATTCGAGGCCGACGTCCAAGCGAGGCACCGGTACAGTGCCCCAGACCATACACTACGGAGGTGCTGAAAGTCTGTCTTGGACCTTCATCATCGCCTTGTCTCGACCCCTGTGTCGCTGAGGTTGACCTTCTGTGAAGGGCTCAGACTCAAACTCCTTATGGCAGCCTAGGGAAGAAGAGCTTCGTTAGACCACAACACCCGTAGCCTTATCTCCGGCATCCACGGCACTGTTACACACCGTCCTCAATCCAGCTCTTACGCATCCGAAGCCCGATCACCTCCGGCAGAAGCGTGCGGCCTTCTCGCGTGCCCGTGTGCCCTACTCAGAGAATGCAATGAGGAGGTTCCACTGTGGAAGGTTTTGGCTTCAGGGCTGGTGACGTTTAGGGAGTTGCATGTTTGGTGGCACATGGCGGCGCTAGAAGGAGTACGATTTCAGGGAATGGCTTTACGACGGACCTGTGCGTGACACTTGTTGAGCCAACTTTTGAGACTCTTCGTTCATGATCCCAATGGCTTTGCCACGCTTTGGAAGGAAGGTTCATACCGGAAAGCCCGAAACCGCTGTGTGAACACCTACATTCTCTACCACAACATTGATACTAGCCAAGGCATGAACTCTAAACCTTCAATGCCGAGAGCCTCGATCCGAGGGGGCGTGCACATTACTGGCTCAAGACAGCCCAAAAGCCGAGTATATAATGTGGTCTTCAACCTTAAGGTGTAAGTCCTTGGAGCCTTAGGGTATGTCAACCAACAAGTGAGCTGAGCTACCATGCCTGATCCGACGTTGATAGATGGACGGCCAATCCCTTGTTGCACCTACCAGCATTGAGCCCTCCTGAAGGGCATGAGCATGCGTCGCGGGCTATCGCGGTTTAGAAGGCTTAGGCTTTGCGGCTTAGGTTAGACCTTCCACACACCAAACACTGCATCCGAAACCTCAATCTTCAGGTCCTTACACCCCGCGGCCCTCCTAAACCCAAAACCGATAAGCCAAAAAGCAAAGTCCGCCCCAGACGGTCCTCAGCGGCCTCAGAGAATTGAATCTGGCAGCGAAAACTGACGGCAATGACAATTCCCCCAAGGCGATTCTATGTAGGCTGCCGGGTCTGGGGGCCTTAAGGGAGTCGGGTACAATGAACGAGCACTGACTCGGGTAGCACGAGTATGCATTGTGGTAGATTATTGCAGGGTAAGCTCCGGTTCAGAGTGGATCATAGCACGGATCATGTACCACAGATTGCCGCCAGGGCTAAGGGCTTCGGTGTCAGGCTTGGGAACAGGAGGGGGGTCTTGGGGTGCCCGACCCTAGATTGCTCTTACGGTTGCGAGCTGAAGAGTGGGGCGTGCATCTGAATTCTATGCCTTGGGCCGCACGCGGCCTCAACCTCAATACCCTGATCCGTGAGAGCCATGCGAACACCAGACTCCGCGCAAGCATTAATACCCTGCACTCGAATAGCCTAAAGTCCCTAGGGCCACACAGTTCTTGGAAGCTTATCGTTATCGATGTTCGTCAGCTAGAGCCAGAATCTGTCTGAGATTCTTTTGACCCGACCCGAGTTTCAATACAACAAGTCTTGTGCTGACTGCCTCAGAGCATCGCAGCATCATCATCATGTTCTTAGCATCCTCATCGTCACCATCAGAGGCATGATTGCCACCGGGGTTTCTGTTAGTGGATGTCTTTGTCAACTGAAATTGGGGAGGGGGTTGCTAATAGTGCTTATGCTCGAGACATGAACTTTGGTCGTTGCTAGGGGGATCTTACAGACCGTCCCTACGGGGATGCTGCGTCACTGTAGGGACACCGATCATGAGAAACCCTATCATCTAATATAGTTGCCTGAATTTAACAAGTGCCTATACTATTTTGGGGATTCCTTGTTATGACTGTGGTGTACTGGGCCCCCAAACCCTATTCTCATTTATGTACTAAGGCCCCTATATCATAGCACCCTTATAGATCCCTTTATAGTAACCCCTTCACAGGAACTCTATGAAACCCTATTCTCCTTATAAAGGCCCCTACTTGGAGGATCATGGGATTCAGTACGTAAGGATATAAGTACCTGAATTGGGGTTATAAGTATAGTCACCTAATTATAACTTTAAGTAGACCCTAAACCCTAAACCCTATAGATCCCTTTAAGGAATCCCTATAGATCCCTTTTTAGGAACCCTATAAAGGCCCCTACCATCTAAACCACAGCGAAATTGGCAGGAAGTGCCGAGCTCGAAGACGCTAGATGAGCGACTTGAGCTCCAGCGATGGAGCAGGGAACTCGGACAGCGCATGTGGGTAGTTCTTTTTAATTAGGGTCCCTGTGAGGGGCCTTTTTTTTACAAAGGTGCCGTTCTATTTGGGGGGACCCATATTTAGAGAACTGCCCATATGGCGGAGCAGCTTTTGAAGGTGTGTGCTATGTCTAGGTTTTCTAACATTCTAGGGGTTTGGGAGTTTGCTGCCAGGTTTGGTCCAAGGCCTTAGGGTCCATGTCACCGTGTAGTATGTATACTTACTTCGACTTCAAAATACCTATATAGGAACCACATTTTCAGGCTTGAGTCCAAGCGTAGACCGTACAGATATATGGCCACTATTGCGTAGCATTCCTCCGCATCGTCGAACTCGGTCGGAGCCTAAAGCAAAGGGCGTCTCAGACACTCGCAGAAACATGCGAAGACACGTTCCGCTCCGTAAACTAGGTTTTTCTGTGGCAGGCACCTTTACAGTAGTACCGTAATACCAGTAATCCCAAAAGGTATATAGTTTCTGCCAGTGGGTGACTGAGAACGCAGCACAGAATCTAAGGCTGAGTGGTGGCAGGACTACAAGACATGGGATGGTTGAGGTAACGCCAAGCCTTCCCTCGAGAGGTATTGAAGCTCTAAGAAACGGCCAGAGCATGGACATAGGCATCTTCCCTGGGAAACTTAGAAGTCTGTGAAGATGTAATCTTCAAACAGGTAGAGCAGACAGGCAAGGTTTGCGAAGGACAGGCGTCCTTGTGGGTAGAAGTGAAAGAGAACGTAGCAACCCATGGTGTCAAAGTTCGACAATAATCGGGAGGCTTAAAACCCTAAACCCTGAACCCTTAACCCTTAAACCCTAAACCCTAAACCCTCTGCTTACTGACTTCCATAATCTCTGCAAAAGTGCTCAAGCCCCTACTACGCTCATACATACAGGACTATGCTCCCTAAACCCTAAACTCTAAATTTAAACCCTAGACCCTAAACCCTAAATCGTGGTCTTGCAAGCTCTTTTGGGGTGAACCTAGCATTTTTGTTGGATCGCAAGTGGGATTTGGAGCTTCAGGACCTAGTAGTGGTGCTGCGAGCCTGGCTTTAGACAGGTTCATGTTCAAATTGAACCTTGCAGTCAGCCATTGTATGTAGCAGAGAAGGGCTCTTCAGTTATAAGTTATTGGAGTATGGTTTTGGGGGGCCCATGATAGATTCTCGGAACTCTCAAACTGGTATGAGTAATTAATTATCCTGCTTCTTGGACCGAGGGTCCGTGGAGGACAGCTACCTGAGGGCGAAGCGGAATTGGAGGCTGCCCGGTCCATGATCTCACAGCCGATAAACACATGCAAGAGCCTCGACTGTCTTAATTTCGTTGAAGCCAGCAACTTAGTTGAAGCCAGCAAGCCGTTTAGACCATGCGTCTCAAGATGCTCGCACGTCCGCTCGGAGAGACCACATTTTAGCTACGCGGAGGTAAGGATCGGAAGAGTCGGAGCATATCATGGTCTAACGTTTTTCGGCTCATGGCTTTTGATCACAGGGGCAAGCGACCAGCTGCGGTTTCTCGCAGTCGCAGGAAAGCTCGCGAGTTCGTGCTGGCCACCAAGCAGGCATCCCACCTTCGATGTGGGTCCTGTAGAACAGTGAGGTACCCTGAAGCCCGTGTGTGTGGTTGTCAAAATTAGGGTCCATTTTGGGGTAGCCTAACTATTAGGTGCCGCATTATAATAAGGACGATAAAGGGACCATAATTTTGACAACTACCCACGTATCTATTGACACTATCAACACCTTGGAGCAGTTTAGGCGCTGCAGTGTACGGCTGAATAAGTAGGTAAAATAATGGCCCAATACCCATAAATGGCAATGTTTCTGCATACTTTTGGGGTCCAGGTATCCAGAGCTCTGTGAACAAAGGCTCGAGGCGCTGAAAGCGTCGATCTCTGCACTGAAAGGTTCACTGGATGTCTCGGGACTCTGTGGATTACAAAGAGGGTTTAGGGATTAGGGTTTAGGGTTTAGGGTGTCCCTTGAGACCTCAATGAATTTTGACACAGCTCATATCTGAAGGCCTCAACGCCGTGCCAAACCACTTCTTGCGAGGCTGCTGTGTATAGGCACGACACCACGGTGTTCCTAAACACTACCTAGAGGCTCGTAGCCTACCCCTTTTTCAGGATGCCTAGTTGTATGGTTAGGATCTGTTATCTTAAAAAGTAGGTGCCCTCAAAAAGGGGTAGGGTATGAGCCTCGAGGTAAACACTCAAAATCTCCTGAACTCCAAAGGCTCTGATCTCCATGTAGCCTTAAACCCCCAAGCCTTAAACCCCTAAACTTAGGGGTACTTAGATTTTTGAATTTGTGGTTATGCTAATCCCTAAGAAACAGCTAAAATTGTAATTTTTGCTAGGGTTCTAAGTTCAGTATAGTAAACTCTAAACCCCAAAGCCACTAGACCCTAAACCCTGGACCTAATAAGCCCCGAAGCCTCCCAACATATCTTCGGAGATCGCCAGGCCCAATAAACCCTACCTGGACCCCAAAAGTACGTAGAATACTGGCCTGTTTTGGGCCATTCTTTTACCTACTTTGGGTGGGTTTAGGTAGGCCCTAGAAACCTAAGCGCTTGAGCCCTAAGCCCTAAAACCCGAAATCTTTTTCTATTATTACTACTATTACTGCTTTTACTGCTATTACTACTAATACTACTATTACAACTATATTATTACTACGATCGGAAAGAAGCCCTTAAAAAAACAGTCTTTTACGAGATCGGCAGGTGAAGAAGCAGGGAGGTGCTGGGGACCGAGAGCTCGGGCGAAGAGCGGGTTTCGGGAAACTTATCCTGCTCATGAGGATTTAGGGTTTTGGGTTTAGGGTTTTAGGGGTTTAGGGGATTTAGGGGTTTAGGGGTTTAGGGTTTAGGGTTTAGGATTTAGGGTTTAGGGTTTCGGGTTTAGGGGTCCTGAGCCTGGGGTGTACGGTTTGTTGTGGCAGCTGTTTGGTGTTTCAAGGGAGCTTTTTGTGGATAAAGGTCTAATCCGAAGAGTTGTTGGTTGGGCCTGGGCTAGTGGCGCATGTATGCACCAAGATTGGAATCTTCAGAAACTGGTTGTACAAAGCAGTCAAAAGAACTCGAGCTTGCCAAACCAACTTTTGGTTGGTATAGAGCAGCACATGCATGCGCCAGGAGTTTGACGTAACGCCTTAGGCCTTCAAGCCCCGTACTCTAGTCTATTCTAGTCTCTGCTTTTTTCTAGTATATTACAGTATGTTCTTTTCTATTGTACTACATCACACTATGCTATAATATACTAAAATGGAGTAATAAAATTGTTCTTTCATACTACACTACGCGACACTGTCGTATACATTATCAAATACAGTCATTCCTACATTTACGCATATTACAGTACCTATTGTCTATTAAGTTATTAAGTATCATGCTGTTTGTATATGCACACACAATTATGCCTATATCTATATCCGTATCTACATCAATATCTTATGTCTATATATACATATATATATATATATACAGATATGCAGAAATGTTTTTTTGCATGACATTTTAATTGTGTTGATATGTCACAGTTGTAGCACCATATATGCTAGAAGGTTATTTACACATACATGGTGTATTACAGTGTTTTTGTGTAACTGCATATTGTGCTGTAGTGCGCTGTTACGCTATACGTGTTGCTTTATAAATGCCTGTCTTAGCCTAGGATATAATGTAGTGAACAAAAAGAAGCCAGGTAGATCCAACACCGACTCTAGGGTATGTCATGGCCACCCCTAAACCGTAAACCCTAAACCCCAATCCTTTGCCCCGGCAAGCTCTTCACTCCAAACCAAAACTGCAGCTCCCGGCTAAAGCCCGGCTCAAGGTATAGTAATCTGATCCTTGTAGACCCCTTTTAAAAGGAACCGTCCAATTATTCAGGGTATAGTAATCTGATCCTTACAGACCCCTTTTAAAAGGAACCTTTAAAGAGAACCCTAGACCCTAGTCCAATAATTAATAAATTAAGGCCCGAGGAACACCCGGGACCTCTCAGGTCATGGATATCTGGCTGCAGGTGCATCGTGAGAATGCGGCACGTCGCTTGCAACAAGGCTCCTGGGCTTCTTCTTAAAGGATCGTGGGACTTAGTAACTAGGGTTATAATTAGGGTAACCATACTTATAACCCCAATTAAGGTACTTATAACCTTACTTACTAAGTCCCATGACCCTCCAAGTGGGCTTCTTTGCTACATCTGCGCAGTGCTTGGCGAGGACTTCGCCGGGGGCCGCCTAGGGTTTTTCTGTCTGATCCGAGAGTTCAGGGATTGCAACATGAAGCCTACCAAGCCCCCTACGAGACCTCAAGATAGGCTAGATGTCAATGTCCTGAAGCCCGAGCCCGGGATCTCAAGCCGTGAAGTATCAGCGGATGGATGCGATGACCTTTGTTTTATTGGCAGATGACACTGTGCTCTACGATACTATACTGTGCTATGCTATTTTATACTATACTAGACTGTGCTATCCTACTACTATACTACACTAAGTGCTGTGTGCTTCGATTGTAAATGAACGACGCATAGGGCTCAGGAAGGCTAAATTATCTGAGCATCGCAGCTGAGGCTTATGATCTGTTTAGGGCCTTCAAGTTTTGGGGCTCAAATACAGCATACCAGATCACAACGTGCCATGCTACAATATACGACACCATACTGCAGCGTGATATGCTACAACCTCACAGTCTATGCTATGATATTCTACAACGAAGCATTATAAGGTTTTTTTTTCGGACATCGAGTCCCTAAACCCTAAAACCCTAAATCCAAACCCTAAACCCCAAACCCTAAACCCCAAACCCTAAAGCCCTAAAACCCTAAACCCTAAACCCTAGGAAGATGTTTGAAGCGATCTGAAGCCCAGTTCTGGCAGAGCTGCTGCAGAGCGAAGAGCAGGGAGCCAAGAGATCTGACCTAACTCTTGGGATTAGGGTTTAGCATTGAAGGTTTGAAAGCTTGTAAGGTTCAGGGTCTAGGGGGTTATGTTATCTCATAGTAGATAGTAGTAGGTTAGAGTAGATTTGACCTAAATCTTAAGATTAGGGTTTAGCTTTGATAAGGTTTAGGGTTTAGGGCTTATAAGGGCCGAGAGTTCAGGGGTTCAGGGTCTAGGGGATTATGGTCTTTCAGAGTAGATAATAATAGGTTACAGTAGATTATAGTGGTCATAGTACTATATTGTATTATTAGTATAGTCTCGTATAGTACAGTGTAGTATGGGCTCGGTTCTGAGCTCGACTCCCCGCAGTTCTTGCTGAGTTTCTGAGGCTCGCCAAGGCTTCGGCGAGTGAGGCCGACATGCCATCAGAATAGGGCTTTAGGGGTTTATTGGGTGTAGGGATTTAGGGTTTGGGAGACTTAGAGCTTTAAGGCTTTAGGGGTTTGGGGTTTCGGGTCGCCTAGCCTTCAAGCTTCAGTGTGTGGACGCCCTTGCTCCCTGAGACTTTCTTCTAATTGTCATCATTTCTATTATGCTTACAGTAGGAGCCAGAAAGTTGGAACATTGCTTTAGGAGGATTAGTGCTAGGATCCCTTATACTTTACCTTAAGGGCATGCGGACAATGATGTTCCAACTTTCTGGCTTCTACTGTATATCCTTATATCATCATCATTCCCTAAAGCTGCAGTTACTTAAGCAGTATCTCATACGAACCATATATGATATGTATCCAGTATCCACGAAACATGAGCCCCGGGGGAGTTTTGCTGTCGTGATCCCAAAGGCTCCATGTACCTTTATAGTAGATACTTAAGCCTTAAAGGGGTTCCTATATAGGTACTTTAAGTAGGCCTAAGTATATCTTATATGGGTACCATGGACCCTTATACCCTAAACCCTATAGAACCTTTCAAAGGACCCCTTTTAAAGGAACCCTACTATGGGTACATGGAGCCTTGGGGGATTGAAAGGACGCCCGAAGAAAGAATGGAGGAATTGGGTATAGTTACAACTACTATTACTACCATTCTTCCATTCCCTACGAACCAAAGGTAAAGATCCCTTTGAAGGAGCCCTAAACCCCTATAGATCCCTTTAAAGGAGCCCTATTCCCTACTAACCAAAGGTAAGTGAAAGCAAGGGCGAAGCAAGTCCCGACCCTTCGGCAGGCCCTTGACATGATGGTCTCACTGAGGGACGAAGCAAAAGGCCCGAAGTCCGGGGCTTTAGGGTTTATAATGGATTTTAGGGTTTAGGGTTTGGGGCTTTAGGGTTTATCATAGGGTTTAGGATTTGGGCTTCAGGGTTTACAATAGGGTTTAGGGTTTGGGCTTTAGGGTTTAGGGTTTATAAAGCTTAGGGTGAGAAATGGGTGTTTCTCTAGTGGTTTTCGAGGCCTTTGAACTATCGGTTTGAAGGCCGCTTTGGAGTTCGGTTCAAGGGCTTCGGATTTCAGGCTTGTGCTATTCAGACGCCGGCTTCATGTATTGGCGTCTCCAACGGTTCAGCGCTGGGCTTGGTAGGACAACCGTGTTCGCGCGTCAGCAGCTGCACATTCGTACGTATGTTCATCTGGTGCCAGAGAGCGGGATTTCATGCTTTGGGCGGCGCGGGGGGCGGGGGGGGGATTTGCGGTAAACCTGACTCGGCGCCAAGTAATCGTATAGTAGTATAGTGTGTATATATATATACATATGTATGTACATATATATATATATGTACATATATATATATATATATATTATAGGTACTGGGTACCTACTAAAATGGTACTTGGACCCTTCGGGAAAGGCCAGCTGACGCAGCTACCAGACCAGCCGAAGACCAGCAGCCGGACTCCCGGGCTCTTCTCGGGGCTAAAGCAGCTAAAAGGGTCCTGCCCCTAAGGCTCCATGTGCCCATATAGTAGGTACTTAGGCCTTAAAGGGGTCCCTATATAGGTACTTTAATGGCTAAGTACCTACTATATGTGTACATGGAGCCTTTGGGTGCATGAATGGTACTTGAGGGGTCCTGTAAGAGTTCCGCAGGCGTCGTGTTAAGGTTCCATAATAGGTTAAAGCAGAGAGAAGCTTGAGAAGGGTAAGTATGCAGGTTAGATGCCTTCTCCTCGTGTTTCTCAGGGCTGTGCAGGGTTCCTCATGAAAACTGTGGCCATAGCAATACTGAAGTCTTGGAAAAGGTTCGGGGGTATATCATTCTCGATGAATATGGCAACCACAATACGCGGGCAGTGTTGGGTAACAGGTCAAAGTTTAGTTTTCAGATTTTGTTGGGTATAGGGTTCAGGGCCTTCAACACAGTCGCAAAAAGAA